>VZQC01008166.1:920424-938927 GCA_009823505.1 Rhizomys pruinosus
ATCTGTTCCTTTAGTTCTTTCTGATGTTTGTCATTGTATCCCTCTAGGTCCTTTTTGAGTTTTTCATTCTCTCTCTTTAGTTCTCTGAATTCCTCTTTATGTTCTTTAATTTCTCTGCATAGGTCTGCAATTATTCCTCTAAGATCTGTTCCTTGGGTCTACTCCAAGGGGTTCCCATTGTTACTATCTCCTACAGGTTTGATAGAGCTTGGTGCAGGATTATCCTATGCTTTTCCCATGTTGTCCCTTCGTCGTGTCCCTGGCATGTTGGCTTCCCTTTTGTGGTTCAGATCACAAATAGTGGATGGTTTTGCTTTCCTCCTTCAGGTACTTTTTTTTTTCTTTCCTCCTCCTTGTTTATGGAGTACTGACTTGTCTACTTTTCAATTTTGTTTCTGTATTGGATATTGGAAGCCAAAGCACTCTTCTCTTCTTGTTCTGAAGGTTCTCCAAAAAAAAAAGTCCACTTGGATTCTCACCAATGGGGGTGGGATATGCCTGATCTAGCCCGCACCCCGGCAGCCCGCCCAAAGGTGCAGAGCCACTGGCCCTGGCCCAAATCTCCGGACCCTCTGGCCCGGCACCCGGGTCCCACCCAAAAGGCCTCAGAGACACGACCCCCTAGCTGCAGCCCCGGAAAGAGCCCAGCTCCAAAGGTACTTGCCCAGGTGACTTCCGGGCAGCCCGCCCAAAGGTGCAGAGCCACTGGCCCTGGCCCAAATCTCCGGACCCTCTGGCCCGTGCCTGGGTCCTGCCCAAAAGGCCTCAGAGACACGACCCCCTAGCTACAGCCCCGGAAAGAGCCCAGCTCCATAGGTACTTGCCCATGTGACTTCTGGGCAGCCCGCCCAAAGGTGCAGAGTCACTGGCCCTGGCCCAAATCTCCAGACCCTCTGGGCCCAGCACCCAGGTCCCACCCAAAAGGCCTCAGACGATTTATTTTTATTTTTAAAAATTACATAGGGTGTGTGTGTGTGTGTGTGTGTGTGTGTGTGTATTTGTACATGAGTACATGTGTGCTGGTGACCTGGAGGCCAGAGGCACTGGATCCTCTGGATCTGGAGTTGCTGGTGGCTGTGAGCCAACCAACATGGGTGCTGGGAACCAAACTCAGGTCCTCGGCAAGAGCAGTAAGACCCCTTAACCACTGAGCCATCTCTCCAGCCCCAAGCATTTTTAAACCTTACTGCTACATAAATATAGATCAGCTAAAAAATCCCAAGGAAAATATTTATATCAAAACTAGGTAATATCTCCCCCAAACCCAAAGTTCATTCCCTGTGACTACTCAATAGCCAAGGATCTCTGGCATTAGCACCTGTACAGGAAGAAGCAAGGGGCTTGGCGAGGTATCTGACATATGGAAGCAAGAGAACCTCAAATAGCCCAATGGCCACACTCTGGAACAGGATGAGGTGATTATAGAGCAGGACCTAAAGCAGAGAGGGACTTGGCACAATCCAATGTACATCAGGCGGGATATGAAGAGACTGGAGAGCCCAACCATTGCAGTCTGAACCACAACTGGGATCCTCAGCAGCTATGTAAATGCTGGGCAGGAGCAGTGACCTCCAATATTCCTGGCACCAGGGGGCAGAGCCACAGAATCCTTGGAGAAAACTGGCTTGCCAAAGTAGACAAATCAGCAAGTTCGAGATTCAAGTGAGAGAGCCTGCCTCAGTGTATCAGGTGGAGAGTGAGGGAGGAAAACATGCAACATCAACCTCTGATCAATGCATCAGGTGGACAGTGAGGGAGGAAGACACCCAACATCAACCTCTGATCAATGCATCAGGTGGACAGTGAGGAAAGAAGACACCCAACACCAACCTCTGATCAATGCATCAGGTGGACAGTGAGGGAGGAAGACACCCAACATCAACCTCTGATCAATGTATCAGGTGGACAGTGAGGGAAGAAGACACCCAACATCAACCTCTGATCAATGTATCAGGTGGACAGTGAGGGAGGAAGATACCAAACATCAACCTCTGATCAATGTATCAGGTGGACAGTGAGGGAGGAAGACACTCAACATCAACCTCTGATCAATGTATCAGGTGGACAGTGAGGGAGGAAGATACCAAACATCAACCTCTGATCAATGCATCAAGTGGAGAGTGAGGGAGGAAGACACCCAACATCAACCTCTGATCTCCAGAGACAAAAGCACACACACAAGCCTTCACCCACCTACATGAGCCCCTACACATGTGAACATGCATATACACATGCACGTACACCATACACACACACATACACATACAAATAAATGAATAAAAGTTATTGTAAAAACTATAGAAAACTAAAAGCCATCCATTTTTATCACTTGGCAAGCTGAAGGACGTACATATCCAGGGAAGAGAGTGCCATAAACATCAGGTGGTGGGGGGGTTGCACTAGTAGTGAGGCAAATGGAGGGGCTTGGGTGGGACAGTTTTACTTCCTTCCAGAGTGAAACAATGCACTTACTTGTATTTTATTTTACAATAAAAATCTTCAAAATTGAAAATGCATGTCTTCCTATACATTTCTCCATTTTAAAAGTCTAAACTTGGTGAGCGTGGTGGTGCACGCCTTTAATCCTAGCACTTGGGAGGCAGAGGCAGGTGGATCTTTGTGAGTTCAAGGCCAGCCTGGTCTACAGAGTGAGTTCCAGGACAGCTGGGACTACAGGGAGACCCTGTCTTGAAAAAAACAAAAAATAAAATAAAGTCTAACCTTTAGGCTAGTCCTCATTTTTTGTTCTTTTCTTTTTATTTGTGTGTGTGTGTGTGTGTGTGTGCATGCGTGTGGGGGGGCTGTGTCTGCAGGTGCCCACAGAGGCAAGAGGGTGTGGGATCCCCTGGAACAGGCAGTTGTGAGCCACACACTGTGGGAACTGCTGGGAACTGAACCCTGGTCCTCTGCAGAAGCAGTCAGTGCTTTTAACTGCTCATCTCCAGCCCCAGTCCTCATCTTTTACTTGAATTACTGCAATAGCTTCTGAACTGGACAAGTGATTATCTTGCTTACTTAAATGGCATGGCTCACCTGACATGCCCAAACCTTGTTACTCTCCTTTTCCTTCTTTCTTACTATTCATTAGCTCCTAACATACTACACAATCAATTCATTCACTGTGTTATTGGTATATTATTTTTCTCATTATTTAGTGGAAAGCTCCACTATAGCAGATATCTCTGTGCCCAAAATACTTGCACATAGTAGGTTCACAATAAATGTTTACTGAATAGATGAATGAATAACATCTCCCTTTTCTAATCTGCCTTCCAGTGCTTTCTTCCTAAAATCTGTCTGTCCTGGCTGTGTCTCTCCGGGCACACACAAGAGTCTTCAACAGGCATACATAGGCCTTTACAGTGTAGGTCTTATTTACCCCTATGGATTCACCTGGTGTTCCTGTTCCACAGAGCTAAAAATACCCTTATTCTCACATCCTGTACTCCCTAGTCACAGTAAGCTGTTCAGTGACTTCCCTGTCTGTCAAGTCCCTACAAGGTTTGTCCAGGTTGCTTCTTCAAATGTAAGCGCTCCCTCCCCACAACACACACTCACTTCCAGAAATGTCCCTCGGGTATCACCTCCCTCCCTAGCTGTCCCAACAAAGACAGAACACTATGTTCCTCTATGAGGCATACATCAGGCTACAAGGGAGTCTCAGCTCATTTCTTTTTCTGACTAGGCTATAAACTGAACAAGAACTGGGCCCTCTTCATTTCTGCATCCCAAGTATTAGCCTGGCCTTAATTATTGCCTGACAAGATTATATTGCCCAAACTATGTTCTATCCTTTTAGCCAATTTTCTCCCAAAATAAATAAGGAACTTCATAAAAATTATTTTTAACTGAACAGAATGATTTCTACCCTGTTATTACCAGGAAGTATTTTAAAAGCTATAAAATCTCTGCTCATTATTCAAAATGACCAAGGCAAATGGATGTCTCCTTTCTTTCTTCTTCTGGCTTGAATTTGGAAATGATTCATAGAGTACAGTTCAATAAATTTTAAGAGGAAAAACACCTTTTTTTCTGAACATTTTTACACTTTCAAGGTTATTCACCTCCTAGATATACTTTTCAAGGTAAACACACCAATCCAGTAACCATCCAAGCTAATTGCTAGAATCTGTGGAAACCAAAAGCAGGACAGTAGGCAGGGGTTGTAGCTCAGGGGGAGAGGGATTGCCAGCGGAACCAAGGATAGGGTCTGAGCCCAGCATACCCATCCCCCCAGAGTCCACACAGCAGGACAGTACGAGCACAGCATAACACTGCAAAGGGCTCTGAGGCATTGACTTACTGGCATGACACATTCTTTTTTTTATTTTTTATTTATTTATTTTTAAGGGATTCACAATATAAGAGCACAGTTATTTTCAGATCACATTAACGTAGCTCAGTTTGCCATACAATTAGGTAATTGGCGCTAGCATCCACAGATGAGGGATACCATTTGTCGTTTGTTTTTGTTGGACTGTGTTAACATTCTAAAAATTAAATCTAAACACTATTGGATTCCTACCACACAGAATTCTACTATACATGAAAGCAGCATCACTGTGCAATAAGAAGAGCCTTTTCTCACTAATGTTATGATCAGTATTCAACAGGCACAGCCATACTCTCACACAGTCCCAGCATCTAATTGATTTCTGACTTTTGTTCTGGTCACTCAATGTACAGAAAAAGTCCTGACTCACAGAGTTGTAATAGCATTAGTAACAGACTGTTTATAACCCTACCTTAGGAATTCCAGCCCTAAATCATTTGTCACACAGCTCTTCCTTATTATGTGCTTCCTTTAACATCTGCCACCACCAATTGGCATAAGGGTCACAGAAAGTAGTCTTTTGATGAGATCTTTAAATAACAGCTACTGTGTCTTCTCAATGGCTTTCTCATAGCCATGTATGTTTCAGGCTTCATCAACTTCTCTTTGTAAAACAGAGTTCTTGACCATCCTGCTCTGAGAAGACTCTCGCCTACTCTGCCTTTGACTACTGCAGTTTCCTAACTGACCCATTTCACTCATTTCTCTAGAACACTGATTCCTTTAAACCCAGCACTCAGGAGGCAGAGGCAGGCGGATGGATTTCTATGTGTTCAGGGACACCCTGGTCTACAGAGAGCTCCAGTCTAGCTGAGACTAAAGGGAGACCCTGTCTCAAAAATACAAAGAAAGAAAGAAAGAAAGAAAGAAAGAAAGAAAGAAAGAAAGAAAGAAAGAAAGAAAGAAAGAAAGGGAGAGAGAGGGGGGGAGGGAGGGAGGGAAATCATTCTCTGTCCTGGCTGCTGCCTTCTCCCTGTAGTACTCAGGCTCAAATATCTTTGCACTGAGTGAAACTTCAAGAACAACCGATTCTTGGTGGAGAAACTGGAAAAGAGGAAAAACCAATCTGGACTACTGGACGGCTTGGGCAAAGACACAGAAATAGTCTTATACACTGTTTGTGAAATAGAAAAAAAAATCCAATAGACTCTAGGAAGAAAGTAGAGGAAGAGGCTACAGGGACTTCTTGATCCCATTTCCCCTGCTGCCAGAGCCAAAGGAGTGCACTCTAAACCATCACATGCCTTCACACAGCCACAGCACTTCAACAGTCCCTCCTGCTCTGCACAGTCAAGGAAAACTGACAAATTCATAACCGTGTATAAAGTTAGTCCTACCAGACCTAGATCATCCAGACTACCTTGAAAGCCCCTATCCCTGAAGTGAGCTCTCCCTTCTCACTGTGCTGAGAGCTCACTCTCACCTGCCTACCCTGAGTGCTAGATAAGACTTCTCGACTCTCCCATTATTTCCTCTCAGTGTATTTAACTCTATTCATTTGTAGTCTTCCCACAATAGTTAATTAAATGTTTCTTATGTGCCAGTTGCTGGGTATAAAAAGGGAAAAAAGAGACATTTCCCCTTACTTTTGAGAATCTCACAGTATAATTAAAGATATTTTTTAAAGTTAGGAGAAAGATGCTATTAAAAAAGAGTATTGTCCTTTCCCACAACAATTCCCAGACATACTTATCATTAGCTTAATTGTTTTAGACTATGTCTAATTTCTCTCAAGAGCCCATTACCACCACAAATGAGAAGCTCAATGAAAACACATTGAATTGGGTATCTCCGTTTCTTCTTAATACTGTTGGTTCTTTCTAAAACTGTAGACCAGACTCATTTCTGAAACCCTAGCAGTCCCAGTGGACACATATTATAGCCAGGAATAAGTGTTAGTTTCAGGTCAGAAGTTCTGGCTCTGTGAAAGCTGGCCATGCCTTACACTCAATCTGTGGTAAGAATTCCAGACCTACTCCAGTTTCTCTCAGATGGAACCTTCCCCTGACCTTCCGTGACAGCTGGAAGCTGGCTTGCTTCTCTCTCTGCATGGCTTCTCCACCTTCATTTTCACCTTCACTTCTTAGCCCCATTTCATGACACGCTTTATATCTGAAATTGTTTCACTTCATATTTAGCAACCAGTCAACTTTAGCTACACTTTCATGTGGAGAGCGGGCATTGGCCAAAATGGCGCTTTGGACCCTGGCCAGGGCTTATCGCCTGATTGTCGCCTGACTGCCCAGCTCATTCCCCAGCCAATAAGAGAATGCCAAACCTGAACCCTCATTAGCGTGTCCGCTGACTTCCGTATATTGTGCATACCGCTTACGGACCAATGAGAGACTGCCGCAGCGCTTGCGCCCTTGCAGGAGGCGGGGTTGAGAGAGAGGATATGAGTAGGGGACACTGGAAGGAGAGAGGAGAGTTGATGTATGAGTTGCCTGAATAAACTGCGTCTGGAAGAACAAGAGTTTGTCCTCTCCTTTTTCCTGCCAGCCAGAAACAGAGAGCGACGAGGAGAGCGACAAGTGGTGGCCCAGATGGGGAACCTCCGTTGGTGCAAGCACGGTTCAGAACCAGACGCAGGCAGGTGGGCTAGCCGGTAAGTTCCCAGGTAAGGTGGGACTATAAGGTTCTCGGAAGTAGAGACCATGGGGAATTCAAATTCAATATGGCAAATGCGCGATACCTTAAAGGAACTGCTGAAAGTGAAAGGAATTGGCATAAAGACCCAAATTTTAGATCCGATTTGGAAATTAATAGGAAATTGCTTGGGCGATGAAGGGAGCTGCACAGCAGAAATAAAAAAAAAGGGGGGGGAACTTCTACAGCAGCTAAAAGAGAAACAGGCACCACCCAAGGGGGTTGAGGACGAAGAGCAGGACATGTCGGCTGATGAGTTGGAGAGTTTGGTAGAAAGCATGGAGCAAGTGAAGGTTAGCATACAGCCGGCAGCCCCGGGACCTCCGCTACTGCCAACAGCCCCGGGACCCCCTCCGCCTTTTGCAATACCTGGCACTTCGTTTCATCCGGAGTGCTGGAGGGAGGTAGCCGCTCAAAATCCAGCCCTATGTTTTCCAGTCTTCCAAAACCAACAGGACAATAACCGTTATCATGAGCCACTTGATTTTAAAATCATAAAAAATATAGCGGAAAGTGTGCGCTCATATGGAGTGACTGCTGCTTACGTGATTTCACAGGTAGAGAATCTCCACAGGTATTGCATGACCCCTAGCGATTGGCAAAATTTAGCCCGAGCCTGTTTGTCGCCGGGGCAATACCTAGATTGGAAAGCTATGTGTCTAGAGTTGACCTATGATCAGGCTGCGCAAAACCAGGCCAAGAACCAGCCCGCCTGGGATGTGGATATGTTAATGGGGCAAGGACGCTTTGCTAATCAACAAATTAATTATCCTGCCCAAGTATACAATCAGATTAATGATATGGGAACCAGGGCATGGAAAAAATTGCCCAACCGAGGGGAAGTCACCGGAAATTTGACCAAAATAATACAAGGACCAATGGAGCCATTTTCTGATTTTGTGGCAAGAATGGTGGAGGCAGCAGGAAAGGTATTTGGTGACCCTGACATTGCCATGCCGCTTATTAAACAATTGGTATTTGAACAATGTACAAAGGAATGCAGGCAGGCAATAAACCCCTACAAAAATAAAGGCTTTGAAGTGTGGATGAAGGTCTGTCGGGAATTAGGCGGCCCTCTTACCAATTCTGGCCTAGCAGCTGCAGTCATGCAAATGACAAAAGGGCAAATGGGAATGGGGCGGCGAGGATGCTTCCAATGTGGGGACCCCAGTCATATGAAAAGAGATTGTCCCCAAAGGAGAGAGGTGGGTGGTGCTTGGCAGAAGGCACCCCCCATGCCAAAATTGTGCCCAAGATGCAAAAAGGGGAATCATTGGGCAACTGAATGCAGATCAATCAAAGATATCAATGGCAGGCCACTCCCACCTTTTAATGGTCGCTTTTCTGAGTTGAATGCCCCACAGGCTTTGCAAAAAATCTGGAGGAAGGCCCAGCAGCCTCAGGGCCCTCAAATATATGGGGCTATGGAGAAGGGATTGTGGCCCAGCCTCAGACCACCCATGCACTGGGCATGGCCAAGAGAGCTACCAAAGGGAGCGCAGGACTTGACCTCAGTCCCACTACCAGACTCGTATTAACCCCAAGACAAGGAGTACAAGTGGTGGAAACAGATTTCCATGGCCCCTTACCTAAAGAGACTGTGGGCATCATAATAGGTCGCGGTACTGCAGCCTTAAAAGGCCTGATTGTTCATCCTGGAGTTGTCGATTCTGACTATACAGGGGTAGTTAAGATCATGGTGTCCTCACCAACAGGAATTACAGCCATCTCTCCAGGAGATAAGATTGCACAATTGCTTTTGTTGCCCAGCCTGCACTCTCAATTCCCGTGTAAAAACAAAGACAGGGAGAATAAGGCGTTCGGTTCCTCTGGAGACCCAGGCATATATCTTGCCTTAAATTTGGGTCAGAGGCCAGTCGTCTCATTGACTGTGGAAGGAAAGGTTATAACAGGTCTTTTGGACACTGGTGCAGATAGATCCATAATAAGTTCAAGGGACTGGCCTAGAGGCTGGCCATTACAACAGTCTGCTCAAACATTACAAGGTCTGGGATATGCCAAAGCACCATAACTCAGTGCCAGAGAGTTTTCTTGGAGAAACCATGAAGGACAGTCAGGATCGTTTTAACCATATGTCTTGGAGGTTCCGATTTCTCTGTGGGGTCGTGATCTTCTTGAACAGATGGGGTTTCAGCTTACCAATGAAGTTCAGTATAGCCCTCAATCATACAACATTATGCAAAGGATGGGACATGTGCCAGGTAAGGGTTTAGGAAAACAGCTGCAGGGCCGAGTGTCTCCAGTTATTGCCTCAAAACGCAGCGGAAGGCAAGGTTTGGGTTTTCCCTAGGGGCCACTGAGGATATGGTGCCCATTACATGGAAAACCGAGGAACCTGTATGGGTTTCTCAGTGGCCTCTACCCTTGGAAAAGATCAAAGCAGTGCAAGAACTGGTCGAGGAGCAGCTTGTGCTAGGGCACATTCGCTCCTCCACCTCTCCGTGGAACACCCCTATATTTGTAATTAAAAAGAAAACAGGCAAGTGGAGATTACTACATGATTTAAGGGAAATCAATAAACAAATGGTAATTATGGGGCCTGTGCAGCGGGGGCTTCCTCTGCCCTCAGCAATTCCAAGACACTGGCCCATTATAATTATAGACATAAAAGATTGCTTCTTTTCCATTCCCCTTCACTCTCAAGACACGGTAAGATTTGCTTTCACTGTACCCTCTCAAAATCATGCTGAGCCCGATCAGCATTATGAATGGACTGTCTTGCCGCAGGGGATGGCTAACAGCCCCACTATGTGCCAGCTCTTTGTTGCTAAAGCTCTGAAACCAGTCAGAAAGAAATTTATAACAGTGCTTCAGACCTTTAATGCTCCTTTCAACCTGATTTCTGACAGCCAATATGTTGTTAATATCCTAAAAAGGCTCGAGGTAGTAGGAGAGATCAATCTCAGGTCAGCCATCAGGTCTCTTCTGCGTACTTTACACATGCTAATTCTCCAGAGAGACCACCCATTCTTTGTTCAGCATATTCGGGCTCACACCGGACTGCCCGGCCCGCTAGCTGAAGGCAATGATTCAGTTGATAAGGCGTCCAGAGCTCTGATGTGTTTTCTCTCCTCCCCTCAGGAACTTGCACGCACCTTTCACTCCCGCTTTCATGTTAATTCTAAAACGCTTGCCTCCCGATTTCACATCTCTCGAGCTGATGCTCGCGATATTGTAAAAAATTGTCATCAATGTGCCCCACTTTTGCTGCAACAGTCCCTTGGGATTAATCCCAGGGGTCTCCTCCCATTACATGTATGGCAGATGGATGTCACTCACATCCCTGAATTTGGCACATTAAAATATGTGCATGTCTCTGTTGATACCGCCTCAGGAATTATTTTTGCCTCCCTACACTCTGGAGAAAAGGCCCGTCATGTCCGTGAACATTGTTTCCAGGCGTGGGCAGCCTGGGGACAGCCTAAAGAGTTAAAGACTGACAATGGTCCGGCCTACACTTCAGACTCCTTTACCTCCTTCTGTTTGATGATGGGCATTCGCCTCACTCACGGTTTGCCGTACAATCCACAAGGACAAGGCATTATTGAGCGTGCTCATCATACACTAAAGGAGTGCCTTCAAAAACAAAAGGGGGGAATAGCCTCTGGCTCTCCTCCAAAGGAAAGACTTGTGATTGCTCTTTTTACTATTAATTTTTTTAATTTAGATAAGCACGGGCGGTCAGCTGTGGACAGGCACACACAGACAACACTTCAAAAGGGCTTGTAATGTGGAAAGACATACTTACAGGAAAATGGCATGGCCTGGACCCAGTCCTAACATGGGCGAGAGGAGCTGTCTGTGTTTTTCCTCAGGATCATCAACAACCTCTTTGGATCCCGGAAAGGCTCACCCGAGTGGTTCAAGATGTGGAAGTGTGGGATACTTGTGATGATGGTGCCATGGCCCATGGTGATGATGGAAGAGCTTCGTTGGGGGCTGATGAAAGAGTTCCCTAAACCTATCCCAGTCACCCATTCAGCGCAAGTATTCCCCCACCTTTTTACAACCAATGATAACATGGAGGTCCCTTTTTTTTTACCATTAGATGACACATTAGCAGCAGTACAAGAGACCATACACCTGCCCCTAAACGGATTACTGTGCTTCCAACTGATTACTAACATATCCCAGGACGGTGATTGTGTACAGGAGGCTGGTTTGATGCAACCCCTCTGGGGACCAGCCGGTCCAATGCCGCATGGCTCAGGGGAGCTTGGCACTTTCAAACCCATGCCTGTATGCATATGGCCCCCCTTTGTGTTCCTTGTATATAATGGAAGCTATGAAAGAAATAATGTCACCTGTGGTAACAGGATTTGTTTCTATGCTTTATGCTGGAATGCTGCCACCTTTCCTCTAGCGGTGGTATTTCGTGGCAATCGCAGCATCAGCTGCCGTGGCTACAGCTGCAGCAGTTTTCCTGACGTCAACTGTTCAGACAGTGGCTGCACTTAACAATTTGTCGGCTGGTGTTGCTGAGGCTATGACCAATCAACAGAATACTTATAATCATTTCAAAACATACATTATGTCACTCAATTAAAGGGCTGATTTGGTGCAGGATCAGCTCGATGTGCTTATACAGATAGCACAGTTGGGGTGTGAATGGAGACATTCTGGGCTCTGTATTTACCTCTGTACCTTTTCAGAATCTGAGCCATGCAGCTAATCTATCATGCAGTCTCTCATATCATTTAACAGGAAACTGGTCCAGTGAACTCGACTCTCTATTGGAAGAACTCCGCTCATCCATCATGCACATCAACTCTACACGAGTAGACTTGTCCATATCTGAGGGTTTTATCTCCTGGATGTTGAAGGCAGTGTCTCACCTACAGCAGTGGGCTGGAATAGTGGGTTTGGGTTGCAGTATAATCCTGCGCAGGTCATTGTGTCTGTGGTGTCTGATGCGCATGCAGAACAATCGGCGCAGAGAAAGAGCATTCTTCGTGCAGGCTCTTGCCACTATTGAACTGGGCAGTTCACCTCAAGTTTGGCTTGGCATGCTAGAGAAGTAGTCAAAGATGGGTAAGACCCACTGCATGTATTACCAACCTAAGACAGGGAACAAACCTATGCTGTTTGTTTAACCCCATGATGGGTAAGGAATACCTCTGCAGGGGCAACCTAAGACAGGCATTCTCTCTGCCATATTATAAAAGAAAGGGGGAGATGTGGAGAGTGGGCCTTGGCCAAAATGGCGCTTTGGACCCTGGCCAGGGCTTATCGCCTGATTGTCGCCTGACTGCCCAGCTCATTCCCCAGCCAATAAGAGAACGCCAAACCTGAACCCTCATTAGCATGTCCGCTGACTTCCATATATTGTGCATACAGCTTACAGACCAATGAGAGACTGCCGCGGCGCTCGCGTCCTTGCAGGAGGCGGGGCTGAGAGAGGGGATATGAGTAGGGGACACTGGAAGGAGAGAGGAGAGTTGATGTATGAGTTGCCTGAATAAACTGCATCTGGAAGAACAAGAGTTTGTCCTCTCCTTTTTCCTGCCAGCCAGAACAGAGAGCGACAAGGAGAGCGACACTTTCAAATTGGACCTACTAATACATGACCTTTTCAAAACAACTCAGTGATGAAATCAAACATGAGGAGATAAGTGTGAGCAAGGCAAACCCACATGTTAGTGAATCTTAAACCTCCGGCAGACAGTCCATGTAGGCAAGAGCTTCTTCTTACGGAATTCTGTATGCCGTCATTCAAGTGATCACTATCTTACTTCTTCACAGGATTAAAAGATAACAACAAAAAGCAATATGGAAATAGATAAGGATGACATTACTTCCTGGTCTATGCCCCCCCAAAAACCTGAGCAACTTCAATAGTCCAATCTAGATCTTCCCCGAATATATGACAAATATTTCCATTAAAAGATATAAAAATATATAATATGCAATGATATGTATACTGTTCTTCCAGAGGACCTGAGTTCAGTTCCTAGCACCCATGTTGGGTGGCTTACAACCCTAGATCTGGGAGATCTGATGCCTCTTGTCCCCATGGGCGTCTGAAATCATGTGCCCCACCCCCCAAACTTCAAAAATAAAAACAATTCTTAAAAAGGCAGAACACATTTTGCTCTAATCATGGCCCATACCTTTCAATACTAATTATATATATAATAAAACTTACAAATCACATCTGAGATATATATACATATATATATATAATCTCATCTTAGCGCTAGTGTGCTTTACTGAAAACTTACAAATCACATCTGATTATATATATATGTATATATATATATACATATATATAATACATATATATATATATAATCAGATGTGATTTGTAAGTTTTCAGTAAAGCACACTAGCGCTAAGATGCTCTGGGCTTCTAGACATATGACAACACCTGCTATGTACTCTTCCTTCCCTCTCCAAAGTCTATCTTCTTCTGTGTCCTTTCCTGTTGTGATTCTATTATTTATAATGAAAAACTAAATAATAAGACATATTAAATGCATAATGGAATGGAAATAATATTTCAGGCTTTATACAACATCTGTTTTAAATATAAGTAGTACACAACAAAATATCAATACTGAAAGTGCTGGGCTTCAATATGAATTAGACTCTCACTCCAGTACCTAGAAAAGAAACAATCAAATTCCACCTTAATATGCAGACTGGCTTCATGACAATGATTCAGGAATATTCAGAAAAAAAAAAACCATAACCACTTTACTTCACCAGAGGATATATTAAAATGCAATTTTCATTAATTATACATGCTTAAAAAGGCATTCAGCAAGGAAAAAATCTAAAAATCATTTAGATTTGGCTTTTGTTTATTGCTCGAGAACTTGATACAATGCATTCTGATTATCTCCAGAGCCTTCCCTGCCTATCTCATGTTATGTCCCCTATTATTATTTCTTAAAGTCTATCAAGTCTACTTTGTACTCTCCAAATCATTTTGGCTACAGGTTACCCCCTACACTATAATCAGCCCAACCAGCAATACACCCTCAGTCTCCCAGCAGTGAACTTACTGCCAAAGGTTCCTCAGTTAAGGGCGGGGCTTTCCGCGCACCTTCCTTCCAGCCATCGGTCAGCACTGCCATCTTGTCTGCTGGGCTCCAGCAGGTCTTGCTCACACTGTCACCAGTGCTGCAGGCTCATATGTGCAATTGCCCTGCTGCATCCAGAAAACGGTTTCCTTGAATTGACATACCATCTCTGACTCTCACAATCTAAATATTCTTTATTTTTATAAAGAATTTTTATATGGAAATTTATTTTTCTAAGCAAGTTGCTCTACCAGTTTCTGAGTATACCTAAGCAGAAGATGCACTAGCAGGAAAATATATTAACAAAAAATTTTTGAGACCGGGTTTCACTGTGTAGCTCTGGCTAGTCTGGAATTCACTACATAGACCAGGCTGGCCTTGAACTCACAGAGATCTGCCTGCCTCTGTCTTCCTAATGCTGAGATTAAAGGTGTTAGCTACCATGTCCAGCCTAATTAAAATTTTAAAGATATATAATGATTTGTCTAAAAATTAAGCTGATTATAAAAATTGTCTTGCAACAATTATCTGATTGCTTTTAAATGTCTGTGCTATCTGATAGAAGACTGATATTTTTTTCAAGTCAAATCTAACATTTAGGATTTAAGATTCATTCAGCTGATACCTCGAGATTCCAAGTATATACTTGTCATCACTCATCAAAGAAGCTTCTTTTTGCAGCAGATGTAGACTATTACAGAGTTCCACAACTGGTCAAACATGGAGAATAAGTGTCTATGAGATGTCCAGTCCTAAGTGACTGGGCTGTATGGCTTTAGTGTCAACCTGACACACCTGGGGTGAGGGAGCCTCAATTGGGGAATTTCCTCAATGGACTGGCATGTGGCCATGTCTGTGGAGTATTTTCTTGATTGGTGAGTGATGTGGGAGGGGCATCCCTCTGTGGGTGGTGCTATACCTGGGCAGGCTATTGTATATTATATAAAAAAGCAGGCTGAGCATGGGCCAGGGGAGCAAGCCAGTAAGCAGCATTCCTCCATGGCCTGTGCCTCAGCTCCTGCCTCCAGGTTCCTGCCCTGAGTTCCTGTCTTGGGCTCCCTCAGTGATGAACTGTGACCGAGGAGATGTAAGCCAAATAAACACTTTCCTCCCCAAGTTAGTTTTGTCACAGCAATTGAAAGGAAACTAGAACAGAAATTGGTACAAAAAGTAGGCTATTGCTGTGACAGACCTGACTTTGGTATTTGGGGGAAGATTGTAAAAGCATTTGCAACTTTGGGCTGGAAAAGCCATTGAATAATTGTTGCTGTGGAACTTGGAAAAGTTATGCTGAAAGAGCTGTAGATGCTAGAAGCCTGGCTTGTGACACTTCAAAGGGAAGCAGAGACCATCAGGGCTGTTTGTATGATAATTTTGAATTGAGACTCTCTGGGTTCTGGTCTGCTGGGGCTGAAGAATCAGCTGTGATTAAGAAGAGACCAAAACTTGAAGTGAAACCTTTGTTTTACTCAAACGACTGGTGCTGGTTAGCGGGGGCTGAAAAATCAACTGTAAGTAACAAGAGACCAGCATCACTGTGGTGAAGTCTTCTAGGAAGAATTTTCTCAGGGTCAGCACACAGAAGCTGTGGTCCAGAGGAGGTTGGAGCCTCCATCTCAAGCCAGAAGCAGGACTTGGTAGTGTGTAAGAGTCTCCTATATGGTTCTGGTGTTGAAATGTGAAGAGGTCACAGAGAGCAGCTGAGACTTGGCACTGTGAAAGGTCAGGAAAGACCATTGGTGAAAGTGCACCTCAGTTGCAGTGAAGACCTCAGGATTGCAGGGGTCATGGAGAGAAGCTGAGGCTTTGCACCAGGAAAGGTCAGAAGCACCCATTGGTGAAGGTGCAGCCTCAGTTTCAGTAGAGATGCTAGGACCATGGGATGACCACCAAGAGCAGCAGCAAGTGTGGAATGGAGCTGGCCTGGCTGGGCCTGCAGGGCAAGCTGTGTGTGCTTTAGTCGGCAGAGTCAGAGAAGCAGAGCTGCCAAAACCCTTAGGAGCCCAGAAGATCATCATGTTGAGCCTTGAGCTACTTTTCTAGACTTGAGTTTTGCTTAGGTGTGTCTGATTCTTCCCTTTGAAATAAGACAGTACTTGTTTGGATTTTACAGGAGCCCATAGTTAAGAGACTTTTTTATTTTTATTTTTTTGAGACAGGGTCTCCCTGTAGCCCCAGCTGGCCTGAAACTCACTCTGTAGACCAGGCTGGCCTTGAACTCAGAGATCCACCTGCCTCTGCCTCCCAATTGCTGCCATGTGGGTGCTGGGAATCGAATCTGGGTCCTCTGCAAGAGCAGTTGGCACTCTTAACTGCTGAGCCTCCAGCTCAAGAGACTATTAAAGAAACTGAACTTTTAACTGTTTAGATTTTTTAAGGACCATAGGGCTTTTAAGGCTGTAATGTCTTTTGTTGTGATATCTTGGGGATGAGAAATGGAAAGGTTATGGTTTAATAATGATGTTTTGTATGTCAAGTTGACAAAACGGTCACTTGTGCTGGATAGCTTTAGTGTCAACTTGATACACCTGGGTTGAGGGAGCCTCAATTGAGGAATTATCTCCATTGGACTGGCCTGTGATCATGTCTGTGGGGGTATTTTCTTGATTGTTGAGTGATGTGGGAGGGCCCTGCCCACTGTGGGTGGTGCCACCCTTGGGCAGGTGGTACTGTACTGTATAAGAAAGCAGGCTGATGCCGGGTGTGGTAGCACACGCCTTTAATCCCAGCACTCGGGAGGCAGAGGCAGGTGGATCTCTGTGAGTTCAAGGCTCGCCTGGTCTACACAGTGAGCTCCAGGCCACCTGGGACTAAAGGGAGACCCTGTCTCAAAAAGACCAAAACACACACACACAAAAAAACAAATGTATTTGGGGCTGGAGAGATGGCCTAGTGGTTGAGAGTGCCAACTGCTCTTGCAGAGGATCCGGGTTTGATCCCCAGCACCCACATGGTGGCTGAGAACCGTCTTTAACTCCAGTTCCAGGGGAATCCAACACTCTCTTCTGACCTCCACGGCATTGCAAGACTCGGGTGCACAAACCTGCATGCAGACTGTACATTCATACACATAAAAAAGAAAAAAAAGAAAGAAAGAAAGAAAGAAAGAAAGAAAGAAAGAAAGAAAGAAAGAAAGAAAGAAAGAAAGAAAGATAGAAAGAAAGAAAGAAAGAAAGAAAGAAAGCAGGCTGAGCATGGGCCCGGGGATCAAGCCAGTAAGCAGCATTCCTCCAGGGCCTGTGCTTCAGCTCCTGCATCTGGGTTCCTGCCCTGAGTTCCTGCCTGGGCTCTCTCAGTGATGAGCTGTGAACTGGGAGATGTGAGCCAAATGAACCCTTTCCTTCCCAAGTTGGTTTTGGTCAGAGTGTTTTGTCACAGCAATTGAAAGGAAACTAGAACATGACACGTGTACAATGGAACCTCTATACTAAACGCTCACAAAACACAGCAAAACACAGAGCAGAAAGACTAGTAATGTGTCTCTCAACTCTCACCAGCCAATCTTCATCATGCAACGGAATGCGAGTCACACAATAAGCCACAACTGGCCAAATGTAAAGAGTGTATGTCCCTGGATAGTACTGCTGTGTTAAACCTCACCCGCCCAGGGACCAGGGGCCATGGCAGAAGAGGGGATGGGGAGACAATAAGAGCCAGAAACAGTGTTCCAGTCCTCTAGGAACTCTCACCCACAGGACCCATGCAGAATCAAACCAGACAAAACCAGCATAGATCTGGGGAAATGGGTAAGAAGCCCCAACCTCAGCTGAGGAACTATTGATAGTTGATCACTTCTGGGTGAGGGAGAGCCAGTCTTCTTTAAGGGAGTGTGGCTAGATGGGCTGACTAGGTTCCAGTGGGTGAACTCACACCAAGAAACATCTGAGGACACAAACTTGACTCAATATTCCTTAACATACATGTGGAGCTTGGAGCAGTTTTGCTGAAGATGCTGAAGGAGTTGTAGAAGATGGAGGCCTGGCTTGTGAAGTTTCTAGTTTCAAAGGGGAGCAGAGATCATCAGGACTGTGTAATCTGTGGGTTCTGGTCAGCTAGGGCTGAAGAATCAGCTGTAAGTAACAAGAGACCAGAACCTGAAGTGAAATCTTTGTTTTACTGGGACAATTGATGCTGGTTAGCTGGGGCTGAAAAATCAGCTGTAAATAACAAGAGACCAGCATCACTGTGGTGAAATCTTCTGGGAAGAATTTCTTCAGGGTCAGCACACAGAAGCTGTGTTCCAGAAGGGGCCTGAGCCTCCATCTCGAGCCAAAAGCAGGACTTGGTAACGTGTAAGAGTCTCCTATATGGTTCCGGTGTTGAAATTTGAGGGGGTCACAGAGAGCAGCCAAGGTTTGGCACTGTGAGAGGTCAGGAAAGACCATTGGTGGAAGTACACCTCAGTTGCAGTGAAGACCCCAGGATTGCAGGGGTCATGGAGAGAAGCTGAGGCTTTGCACCAGGAGAGGTCAGAAGAG
>VZQC01008166.1:941226-1012660 GCA_009823505.1 Rhizomys pruinosus
GGAAAATTAATATAGTAAAAATGTCCATTCTACCCAAACTCTTGTATAGATTTAATGCAGTCTCAATTAAAATCCCCAAGAGTTTCTTCACAGGCTTGGGGAAAAAAGACCTTAATTTCATTTGGAAAAACAAAAGACCCCGAATAGCCAAAGCAACCCTGAATGAAAAAGGGCAATATGGGGGGATCTCTATACCAGACTTCAAATTATACTACAGGACTATAGTCATAAAAACAGCTTGGTACTGGCACAAAAACAGACCTGTTGACCAATGGAACAAAACTGAAAATCCAAACTTGAGCACATACAATTTCAGCCACTTCATATTTGACAAGGGGGCCAAGAAGACACAGTGGAGGAAAGACAGCATCTTCAGCAAGTGGTGTTGGCAAAACTGGATCACAGAATGAAATTAAACCCCTACCTCTCGCCCTGTACAAAAGTCAACTCCAGATGTATTAAAGACCTCAATGTGAAACCCCAAACTCTGAAGGCGATAGAAGGAAAAGTTGGCAGCAGACTACAAGACATAGGCATAGGAAAAGACTTCCTAAATCAGACAGCAGCTGCACAAGAACTAAGGTCGACAATTGACAAATGGGACCTCATTAAACTCAAAAGCTTCTGTACATCAAAAGAAACAATCAAGAAAGTGAAGAGAAAACCCACAGAGTGGGAGGAAACCTTCACCAAAGATACATCTGACAAAGCAATGATTTCCAGAGTACATAAACTACTCAAAAAACAAAGAAGAAAGAAAACAAATGACCCACTCAATAGATGGAGCAAAGAGCTGAACAGAGACTTCACAAGTGAGGAATTAGAGATGGCTGAGAAACATCTTAAAAAGTGTTCAACATCACTAATAATTAGGGAAATGCAAATGAAAACCACTTTAAGATATCATCTCACTCTGGGGGTCTGGAGAGATGGCCTAGCGGTTAAGAGCGCCGACCGCTCTTACAGAGGACCCGGGTTCGATCCCCAGCACCCACATGGCGGCTGAGAACCGTCTGAAACTCCGATTCCAGGGGAACTCCAGTTCCAGGGGAATCCGAAACCCTCTTCTGACCTCCGCGGCATTGCACGACACGGGTGCACAAACCCGCACGCAGACAGGACACTCATACACATACAAAAAAATAAATAAAAAAAATTTAAAAAAAAAGATATCATCTCACTCTGATAAGACAGGCTAGGATCAAGAAAACAAATGATATCAAGTGCTGGAGAGGTTGTGGGGAAAGGGGAACACTCATCCATTGCTGGTGGGAATGTAAACTCGTACAGCCACTATGGAATGCAGTGTGGGGAACCCTTGGAAGACTCAAAATGAGCTTACCACCTGACCCAGTCAGACCAATCCTGGGTATATACCCACAAGACTCATCTTACCACAGAAATACATGCACGGCTATATTTATTGCAGCTCTATTCACAATAGTAAAAAGCTGGACCCAATCCAAATGCCCCTCAAAACTGACGAGTAGAAAGAGAAAATGTGGTACATCTACACAATGGAGTTCTATGCAGCAGTAAAAAAAAGACAACATCATGAACTTTGCAGGTAAATGGATGGAACTAGAAGATACTATGTTAAGTGAAGTAACACAGTCACAGAAAAACAAATGACAAGTGGTATCCCTCATCTGTGGATGCTAGCACCAATAACCTAATTGTAAACATTTCTTGTTGGGAGTGATGCATATTGGAAAGAACAACAACACCAACAACAGAAAAGACTGCATCAAAGAACTGACTGAAACAGTGAATCTGGGGAGTGGGGAGGAGGGGGTGGGGACATGGGTCTAATATTCAATTTGTAACATAATCTTGTACAAATATATATAAAAAACAATAAATTTAATAAAATTTAAAAAGAAAACTAGAAGATCTTGGGTTTACCCATTTTTATATACACACATAATCCATAAATGGAAAAAACTGTCAGTTGGACTTCATTAAAACTAAAAATGTGGGGCTGGAGAGATGACCCAGTGGATGAGAGTACTAGTTGCTCTTGCAGGACCCAGGTTCAGTTCTCAGTACCCACATGGGAACAAACAACTACCTGTAACTCCAGTTCCAGGGGATCCAACAACCTCCATGGGCATTGCATGCATGAGAGCACTTACATAAATGCAGGCAAAACACTAATACAAATAAAATAAAGTAAAAGACATATAAATGTCTACTCTAAGAAAGATACTGAAAAGAGTGGAAAGACTAGCCAGAGAACAGGAGAATACATTTGCAAAGCACATCTGTTATCTGTAAAAGACCCCAGACCCAGGGCTGGAGAGATGGCTCAGAGGTTCAGAGCACCAACTGCTCTTGCAGAGGACCTGGGTTCAATTCCCAGCACCCACATGGCGGCTAAGAACCGTCTTTAACTCCCGTTCCAGGGGAATCTGACTCCCTCTTCTGACTTCCACAGCATTTCACGACACGTGTGCACCAACCTACATACAGACAGTACACTCATATACATAAAAAAATAATATAATGCTGGGTGTGGTGGTACACGCCTTTGATCCCAGCATTCAGGAGGCAGAAGCAGGAAGATCTGTGTGAGTTCAAGGCCAGCAGGGACTAAAAGGGAGTCCCAGGCCAGCTGGGACTAAAAGGGAGACCCTGTCTCCACAAAAAAGAAAAAAAGACCAAAAAATAAAAAATAATAAAAAAATAAAATTAAAAAGAGAACCCACACCCAAAATACAGGACAAATCCTCAAAACTCAACAAGAAAACAATTAACCCAATGAAAAATGGAAAAAAGGTCTAAACAGGCATCTCACCAAAAAAGACAAACATACAGCAAATAATCATGAAAGATGGTCAATATCACATGCCATTAGAGAACTGAAAGCTAAAATAATGAGTTATCAAAGTACACACTAGATTGGCAAAAATCTACAATGTTGATAACAACAAATACTGGAGAAGTTATGGGGGCAGCTGGAACATTCATCCATTGCTAACGAGACACCCCCATGATTTTCTTACAAATTAACCATAATTTTATCACACAACCCAACAATCACTCTTTTGGTATCTGTCAAAGGAGTTGAAAATTTAAGTACATAGACAAAAGTATAAAACACTCATTGTGCCGGGTGTGGTGGTGCATGCCTTTGATCCCAGCATCAGGAGGCAGAGGCAGGTGGATCTCTGTGTGTTCAAGGGCAACCTGGTCTACAGGGCAAGTTCCAGGCCAGCTGGGGCTACAGGGAGACAAAAACAAAATTGTTTATAGAAACTTTAGTAATAACAGCCAAAACTTGGAAGCAATTGAAAATGTTGTTCATCAAGTAAGTGTACAAATTAAAATGTTACTCAGAAAAAAAGAAAAGAGCTATCGACCATGTAAATGACACTAGGAACTAATGCATTATCAGTGAGCAAAAGAGACAGTGAGGAGACTGTAAAATTCTCCTGGTATGACAGGAAAAGATAGTAGATGAAGTCTGGGTAATGAGAAGAAAGGAGGGATAAACAAGTGAGGTAAGTCACAGAATTTTTACAAAGTGAAACTATTCATTGGTGCTAGAATAGTGAAGACATGATCTATTTCTGAAAACACATTGAGCTTTCCAGCACAAATGAACCCCACTGCAAACTATGGAGACTAGTGAGTGACAATGAGTCAGTATTGGTCATCTATAACAAATGTACTCACCAATGAAAGACATTACAATAGAACTGCTTGGAAAGCAAGAGAGATATATGGGAAATCTGTGCTTTTGGCTCAATTTTTATATAAACCTCAAGCCATTCTTAAAAAACACTTATTTTATTTTTATTCACATCTGTACAAATAGGCCTGTAGAAATTCAAGGAGGAAATTCTTGTGATGGAACCAAATTTTACCATTTTACATTTTGAAACCATGGAAGAAAATGATTCTGCTTCTAATAAATATAAAGTTGTTGAATTTCAAAAAAAAAAACTTATTTTTTTAAACTTCCAAAATAAATTGGAGTTAAGGTCTGCTTAATAGGATAGAGCCCAGACCTGACATGGATGTCAGGCCTATGAACCTGAAGCTAGACAGGTCACAGGCCAGAGCTGAGGGCTTACTACTATCATTCTGCTAAACAGCATTACCTGACTCCTGTTGACTCAGGGTGATCCCCATGGATTACTGCATCTCTCAACCCTATCAGAGACGCTTCCTTATGCAGCTGACAATGACTAACACAGAACAACTGAACAAAAGGCATAGAAGAGGAGGCTGTGGCTGCTTATCCCTGAACAGGACACCTACATCAAACTGCGTCCGGAGCCTCAGAGAGCCTATGGAAGAGGAGGCAGAAAGATTGAAAGAGCCAGAGGAATTGGATAATCACAAGGAAACAAAACATTTTCCAGTTAATCATATAAAGTCACAGTAATGGTGACAACATGCGCAACTACCACATAAGCACCAGCCAACATCTCAGCACAGACAAGGGAAGTGGGAAGAAGCCCAACCTTAGCTGAGGGACTTCTGGTGACCTACGGCTGTGGGGAGGGGGCCAGTGGGTCTCATTTAAGGGAGAGACTCTTGGTCCCTTAACCAGGCTCCAGTGAATAAACCCACATTTGGGACAGAAATTTGACTCTACAGGTCTTCATACATACATACATACATACATACATACATACATACATATGAAGGTAGTAAGGGGGTGCAGATACGAGGACCTAAATATGATCAAAATATAGTGTGTAAAATTTGTAAAAATTTTATTTGTTAAAAAGGAGAAAAACCTCTGAAACAGAAAACCCTAGACACAGGCTTAATTGGCAAATCCTCCAAAGTGTTTAACAAATAAAATTTCACAACATTTGCAGAAAGTAGGAAATATCAAGGAGGCGACACCTCCTCACTCAATGTCTAAGCCAGCATAACCTCAACACAAACTTGCAAAGGGAAAATTATACACCAATCTTTCTCATGACACAGCTGTAGTCAAAATGCTTACTGTCCTGTTCTCATTCTGCTAACTCCATCTCAGAAAGCCATCAGACACAATATCACTCTCAGCCTAACAGTGAGAAAGAAAGAGTTTATTTACAAAATTATAACTTTTGAACCCATCCAAAAACAAAACCCTGAACCTGTGAACCAAATTCTAAGTAAAAATGGTCATCCAAAGACAGACTGGACAACAACATATTTGACCTTCAGCAGTGTATGAGAGGAAGGAGATGACCACACAGGGGCAAGAAGAACTGGACTACTACATACACAGACCAATGAGGAGCCAGCATGCCAGGCAAGAAGAACTGGACTACTACACACACAGACCAATGAGGAGCCAGCATGCCAGGCAAGAAGAACTGGACTACTACACACACAGACCAATGAGGAGCCAGCATGCCAGGCAAGAAGAACTGGACTACTACACACACAGACCAATGAGGAGCCAGCATGCTAGGCTCAGTGGCCCAGAGCGCAGCACAGACCAGACATCCACACACATTCTTTGCACTTTTCTGTAGGTCTCCGCCAGGTTCTCAGGTGAGTATCTAGATCCTACACTAGGATTTAATTCTCCCATATAACTTTTTGTCCCTGTTCATTGACCCCTTTCTGTCCCCCTTCCCTTCTCAGCCTCTGACAACCACTGTCCTCCTCTCTACATCTCAACAAGAACTTCAGAAACACCAAAATACCAAATCTCACGCCTATTAATAAAATTCAATTTTCATTAAAATGATCTCTATAAAGAAAAACTCTAGGCCCCAATGACTTTACTGAGGAGTATACAAAATATTTGAGGAGGAAGTAAAATTAATTTCATACAAATTCTTCCAATACACAAAAATAACCATCTCTATACATTCAAGAAAAGTGGTCTGAAACATTAAACATCCATTCATGATAAAAAAAAAAAAAAGAAACTCAGCAAACTAAGAATTTCATAAAAAAAGAAAGTATCTATCCAGCATTGCATTGGAGACAGTATCCACAAAAAAGGCAAGAAAAGCAAATAAATGGCATACAGAATGAAATGATAAAGTGTGTTTCCACATGATGTATCTCCACAGAAGATCCAAGTAGTCTACAAAATAATACTATAACTAGTGAGTTCAGTGAGGTCTCAGGATTTTTTTTTAATTAATGCATGTTAAAATGGGAATATCAACTGTACTTCAGTATACTAAAAGAAAAAAATGGAATTTAAAATAAGAAAATCAATATTTAAAGTAATATCAAAAAGAGGTATAGTGGCACCTTTAATCCCAGCACTTGTAAGACAGAGGCAGGCAGGTCTCTATAAGGTCAAGGCCAGCCTGGTCTATATTAGGAAGTTCCAGGTCAGGAGGGGCTACGGGTAGACCCTATATCAAAACAAACAAGTAAATAAATGTGTTTCCCCTGGGAACGACAACAACCGGCCCAGCAACACACGCCCACTGGTGCCATCGAGGCAGGAATACCATGGGAGTAAGCAACCACTCTCTAACTGGACTTAACACCTGCTTCATAAGATGGAGTTCTTGGGGGCTGGAGAGATGGCTCAGAGGTAAGAGCACCGACTGCTCTTGCAGAGGACCCGGGTTCAATTCCCAGCACCCGCATGGCAGCTAAGAACCATCTTTAAGCCAGGTGTGGTGGTGCACACCTTTAATCCCTGTTTCAAAAAGACAGAAAAAAAAAAAAAAAGATGGAGCTCTTACTTGACACTGATATCAGGCTTGGGAACAGGAGTCTAGACAGGTCACAGGACATAGAGGACAGCCTAATGTTAGTTTTCTACTAAATAGTTATCATATTAAACTACCTCCTAATGACTTATTGTTCTCCCCATAGATTGATCCATCTCTCAACTTTCTCCAGAAAACTTTCCTTATGCAGCAGTCAGTGATGAACACAGAAGCCCACAACTGGCCAAAGTAGAGAGAACAAGGGACTGTGGAGTGTTGGTCCCTGAACAGGACACCTGTATCAGACCTCTGCCTCCCAAGGCTCAGGAATCACTGTGGAAGAGGAGCAGAAAGGCTGTAAGGATGAGAGGAGGTGGATGTGAACTCACAGCAACGTTGAAGGCACGCACAAATCCCATGACAGGTCAAACCAGACAAAGTCCCATCATAGACATGGGGAAATGGGTAAGGAAGGCCAAGCTAACCTGGGGAACTTATGGCGACTGACGGCTGCTGGGAGCAAGAGAGACAGTGTCTTACGGGGTGGGACGCTTGGTGGGCCCAGTGGGTAGACCCACAATGAAGAACATCTGGGGACACAAATCAGACTCTAAAGATCATATTATATACGTGTGTGTGTATGTGTGTGTGCGTATGGATGTGTGTGTATGTGTGTGTATGTGTGTGTGTGTGTGCGTATGGATGTGTGTGTATGTGTGTGTGTATGTGTGTGTGTGTATGAATGTGTGTATGTGTGTGTGTGTATATATATATATATATATATATATATATATGTACATCTAATTGGTTGGAGGACAATGGGGAGGGGAATCTAATACCATCAAACTATATTGTATGAAAATCAAAAAAAAATTCAAGAAATTTTAAAGACAAATAATACTAGAGGACATGAAGTCAGGGAAGGGTAGTAAGGAAGGGGGATGGACACAGGGGAGGGATCTGAATATGATCAAAACACATTGTATTAAATTCTCAAATCAATAAAAATATTAATAAAAATAATCTTTAGCCAGGCGTAGTGGCGCACGCCTTTAATCCTAGCACTCGGGAGGCAGAGGCAGGTGGATCTTTGTGATTCAAGGCCAACCTGGTCTACAGAGTGAGTTCCAGGACAGCTGGGGCTACAGGGAGACCCTGCCTCAAAAAGACAAAATAATAATAATAATCTTTAGAGGCCTGGCATGGTTGCACATGCCTTTAATCCTAACACTTGGGAGGCAGAGGCAGGCAGATCTCTGTGAGTTCAAGGCCAGCTTGGTCTACAGAATGAGTTCCAGGTGAGCTGGGGCTACAGGGAGACCTGTCTCAAAAAGACCAAAATAATAATAATAATAATCTTTAGAAAAGAACAAAAACAAACAACTTGATCTACAGATTCAAAATAATCCAAATCCAGCACCCAGAAATGTTTAAGGTAATTTAAAATTGATTGCAAAGTTTTTTGCTTTGAGATATAAATGTTAGAAATAATTTGAAGAGGGATATGATGTTGAGGACAGCATAACTGCTAAGCTACTATAAAATTAGAAGAAGCGAGATAGTATAGAGTTTAGCATCATGATAGACACAGGAAAAAATAAAGGCCATCAACAGTCATATGCATGTAAGTGCATGGAGATGTAATAAATTTTCAAGGAACATTTCTAAGTAACTTGGTGAATGATCAGCTGCCAATGTTTCTTCAGCCAAGATTGGGGTCTGCTGCCCATTTCCCCAGTTCCATGCTGGGTTTCTGTCTGGTTGAGTTTACATGGGTCTTGTGCATGCGGACACCATTGCTGTACAATCATATGGTCAGGGTCCCAGGAGCTTGTAGGATTCTATTTCCATATGGTCATGCATCTCCTCCCTGGCTCTTACAAACTTTCCATCCCCTCTTCTGCAATGGTCCCTTAGCTGAAGAAATACTGACAGCTGATTACTGTCTCATGAGGAAGAGCTGATCTTCTTAAAGTGAGAGTCTCTGGATAGGCTGACTAGATCTCAGTGGATGAACTTATACTGAGCAACACCTGGGAACACTAACTTGACACAATAGGCTGTAACACAAATGATGAAGTTTGAATTCTGGAGGGGGCATGAGGGGGGGAGAGGGTGCTAATGGAAAAGGGCTTACAAAGTGAGCGAATTGATTGAGATGTTCTGCATTAGACACACAAAAACCTTATAAAATAGATATTTTAAAAATTAGTGAAGAGAGCTGAGCATGGTGGCACACGCCTCTAATCCTAGCACTTGGGAGGCAGAGGCAGGCGGATCTTTGTGAGTTCAAGGCCAGCCTGGTCTACAGAGTTCCAGGCCAGCTGGGGCCACAGGGAGACCCTGTCTTGAAAAGACCAAAAAAAAAAAAATTAGTGAAGAAAACACAGGTTCCTCAGCAACTAGGTTCTGGAGATACTGGATATCCATATGGAAAAAGAGAAAAAGATTTCAGTTTGTACCACATACGAAAATTAATTTAAAATGGATTGCAGAGCTAAAACCATTAAACTCATAGAATAAATGCAATTGAAATTTTTTTGAGACTTAGGGTTTGGCAAAAACTTTCATATAGGGTACAACTGCACATCATTAAAAAAGGAAGTTGAGGGGCCAGAGGAATGGCTCAGCTGTTAAGAGCACTGGCTGCTCTTCCAGAGGACCCGAGTTCAGTTCCCAGCACCCACATGGCAGCTAAAAACTGCTTATAACTACAGTTCCAGAGGATCCAATGCCCTCTTCTGGTTTCTGTGGGCATTGCATGAACATGGTGCACTTACATACATGCAGGCAAAACATTTATACATGTAAAATAAAAATAAATTTAAAAAATTTTAAAGGAAGTTGATAAAAATTTGTTATTGAAATTAAAACTTTTTGCTCTTTGAAAGACCCAGTTAAGAAAATGAAAAGAACGCAGGGGCGTGGTGACGCATGCCTTTAATCCTAGCACTTGGGAGAATGTTGGGGGAAAATAATTGCAAGATCTCTCTGGTGGGGTGTGGTGGTGCACGCCTATAATGCCAGCACTTCCTAGGTAAAGGCAGGAGGAGCAGAAATTTAAGGTCTTTCTCAGCTACACAATTAGTTGAAGGTCAGGTTAGGCTACAGGAGATGCTGTTTACAAACAAACAAAACTATCTGATGAAAGAGTTGTATCATATATAAAGATCCCTACAACACAATAATAAAAAGACAATATAAAATCTAAATTGTGCAAAAGATTTAACAGATTACTTCATCAAAAAAGATACATGTATATGAGAAATTTTTTAGTGTCATTAGTCAATAAAGAGATGTATTAGAGCTAGGTCAAAGTGTCACTACTGGAAGAGTGTAAGAAATAGAATTAATAAAGAGAAATAAAAGCAGACATCAATTGCTATGAGGTCTGCAAAATGACTGGCGTTTTCATAATTTCTGAGAGGACAATAAAACGACACAGCAATATATGAAAACTTGGGCGGTTTCTTGGAGAATTAAATATACACTACCAACAATTCAGCAATTCCACTCAAGTGTTTGTCTCAAAACAAACAAAAAACAAGACTCTGAACACCCCAAATATCTATCAACTAATAAATGGAGAAACTGACGATAGGACAGCAAGTAATGAACTACTATTCAGCGATCAAAAGAAATGTTGAAATACCAACAGTCTAGACCAATCTAAAGGCATTATACGAAATGACAGAAAGCACGCACAAAAGTTTAAATAGTGCATGAGTCCATTTACATGACATTCTCAATTAATAAAGGCCTTCTGATCCATCTATGCGTTCGCAGAGCCTAGCACGACTGGGTCTCGTTCAATAAATGCTAGGTGGGCACATGGGAAATCCGTGCACGGAGGGTAAAGTGCAACAAAGAAACACAGCATGGGAGGGGGGACCGCGCCTGGGGGCCCAAATCCACCCACAAGACAGTAAACGTGAAGGAAGGCATGCGACTTCCAGTAGGTCCAGCAGCTTAAAACGTCAGCCCCATAAGTAACTGCAAGAACAGATACAGGAATAAGCTCGGCCATTCTCTGGTCTCAAGAAAGGTGGGATGAGCCCCACCCATCTTTAATCCAATTCCACCACCGCGCCTGGGTCGAGAGAGCGGAGCTGCACGGCTCAGGGAGGGGAGTAGTGACCAGCTCGGGCAGAGGTGAAGGAAGTGGAGACGACCGGGCGTCCCTGCGGTCGCGGGGCTCCATCCCTCTCCATCCGGCGCCACTTACCCAGGCCTCCCGCTCCAGTTGGGCGTACAAATTGGAGCCCTTGAGCTTCTGGACTATCTGGGCGATCGTGAGAGACAGGTCCGACTCCTCCTGCAACATTTCCCTGCCCAGCCCGCCCAGCCGCGGGGACAGCTGCCGGCAGCAGAAAGGGGCTTCAGGGTCCCACCCCGGCGGGCCGCTGACACTTCTCCCAGACCTTTTTACGCTGGGACTCCTCCAGCGGGCGTTGCCAGGCAACAGCTGGGCCCTGTGTTCGTCCTTCTCTGGTCCCCCCGCGTCTGAAAACCCTAGCACTTACGTTCCGTGGCTGGAAAAAGACTGGGACAAGAAAGCACTTTCTTTTTTTTTTTTTTTTTTTATGTATGTGTATGAGTGTACTGTCTTCATGTAGGTTTGTGCACCCGTGTCATGCAATGCCGCGGAGGTCAGAAGAGGGCATAGGATTCCCCTGGAACTGGAATTAAAGACGGTTCTTAGCCGCCAGGTGGGTGCTGGGGATCGAACCCTGTTCCTCTGCAAGAGCAGTGCGTTCTTAACCACTAGGCCATCTCTCCAGCCCCAGGAAAGTACTTTCATTTCATTGTCCCTGTCCAGCCTGATCAAAATTCGAGAACAAAAGCACTTTCTTCCAGAGCTCCAATGATTTGGATGTGCAAGTGGAACCCCGAAAGTTGAGGGATTTTTTATAGTTTTATCATTTATAGAATCATTCCTCTTCCACTTCTCAATCTCTGCAGAACAGGGCTGTGAACGCAATGATACAACCCTGTTCTAAATTGTCTGGCTTGGGCTATGACAGAAGGTGCTGCACTTCAGAATTTAGTTAATACCCCCTGTAAAATGACCTCAGTTAACAGAATTGTGTAATCACTACCTAAGTGGGGGGGGAAAATGAAGTTGCACTTAATTTTGTTTTATTTTCTCCCCTTCTAGTCTCTAGAGTCATACCCTAAAGTCTCCTGACAGCTACAAATTAACCAAGAAAAAAATACTTACAGGCTTTCCACAAAGCATTTTAAATTCAAATACGAATAAGATATTATTCTGGTTTTTAATGAACTTACCATCTATATTTTTCCACTTTCGAATATTTATTTAATCACTTAGTCACCATTTAACTTTCTATTTATTAAGCATTTACGTACAAGGAACTCTGAGCACAAATAAAATATGATTCTTGTCTTTAAGGAAACATATGAAAGATATTTAGAAATAGAAGTAACTAATTTAGCTAACTGAATGTCAATAGTAGCTCAGCAAAACGCCCTACAGAATTAGAATAGCCTCCCTCAAAGTAATTTATAATTCATTTCAGTTGTGTGTGTACACATATTTTTAAGGAAGGCAAAAGTAGCATTCCAGGAAAACAGACCAAGATTGCTGCAAAAATTTGAATGAACTTAATCTACATACAATTTGAATGAACTTAAGAATCACAAGAATTTTGTTAAATCAAACATATGCTCTGGTTCAAAAGGTCTTTAGTGTGATCTTGTCATTTGAACTGTGACAAGACCCAAGAGATTCTAATGCTTATGGTCCAAAAACTAAATACTAAACAGGAAAGGACTAGACCAGGTAAATAATGGAAATTCAAAGAGATCAGACACTTGGCATCTATGCCCCACATCAACCCACCATCATTCAGAATACTATGCTAATAAATAAAGATTCTAAATAATCCGTTTGGTCAAATTTCCTTAGGGGAACAACTCTGGAAAGAGTCAGGCAGGAAAGAGATACAGCACTTTTTTTCCTTACAGAATATTTCCCACAACTGGGAATTTCTCAGATCTGTGGGTGAAGAGATCTCAACTCTTTGTTGTCCCTCCATGGCAATATGCCAACCATGCATTAAATCTTCCAGTACAACAGCCATTTGAACAACAAAAAATAAAAGCAGTGGTGACCTATTCCCTGATATTGAGAGGGGAGGAATGATGCATAAAGAAATAATGCTGTTTACTTTAGGCTGAAAAGGGTCTTGGAGCAAAAGAAAGAACACGATTCCTGGAGTTAGAAATCATTCTAGGTCTCTTTCTGGTAGGTACACTAAGAATTACTTGAGTCTCTTTCCCCATCAAAGCTTCAGTTTTCTCATGCATAATGCGAAGGTAAAATACCATCCTGGGGAATGTTATGAGAAGAAAATATACCTAGCATTATAATATTAATAAATAAAATATTGAAATTGAAATAATTAGGTAAAAATAATACCCCATAATACTGTCAGGAAAAACATGAAAGTGCCCATTTAAAGTCTTTGCACAAAAGCTTCGAATCACTTTTAAAAGAGAGAACAATTTTCAGGTTTAAAGCAACAATTAAGAAGTTTGGATTTGATCCCGAAAGCATATCCAAGAAAAATAAACCCTTAACTATAATACTAAGAAATATTTCTTTCAGACACAGAAGCAGGTGTGCTGGGCTATAATTCAATTCTAGACTGCCCTCTGCTCTCTTTTTCCAATTCAATTTGGCAAGACCTTTCAAAATACCTGCTCTAAGCCAAGAATGGCCAGAAATACAAAGATGATTGAGAAGTGGTCCCTTTTCTCAAGAAATTCTCAGTCCCCAAGGGATGAAGCAGCTAGAATGCAGCAAGCTCTAATAGCGGACAGACCCCTTCAGCCTCTCACTTGTGTGCTTGTACATTTTATTGTGTTAATGTCATTGTTTCACAATTAACTGAAGGTGAAAAGCTCCATCTGCAGTCTCAATAGAGGACTCTGAATTAGAAATCCTCCCTGTATCCAGAGTGAGTCGAGACTGGGAAAATGCTAAAATGCATTTAGAGGACACATACTCTTGGCCAAAAGGTCTAGGCCTCTTGCCCATCCAGCCTTTCTCAGAGGAGCTCTGCTTTGCTCACATAGCACTGTGTTAGATCTCACTGTAGGGGGCCCAGCATGCATGTGAAAACCACTGACTGGTGGAGCCACGTGACAAACACCCTGCCACACTAAGACAAAACTGAGGCACACTTCAGGGGTACCATAAACAATTCTTGCTTTATTCCTGTGGCTTTCATAAACTCTACCATCTACACTAAAAATTATTTCTAATTGTTGCTTTGAAACAGCTGCTTTTAGCACATTCTGTTACAGAATAAATTGATCTGTATGTTTTAGGAAATTCCTTAATAATTTAAAAATGTTAGCTGGGTGTGGTGGCGCACACCTTTAATCCTAGCACTGGGGAGGCAGAGGCAAGTGGATCTTTGTTCACTTGCCTCTGTTCAAGGCCAGCCTGGCCTACAGAGTGAATTACAGGACAGCTAGGGCTACAGGGAGACTCTGTCTCAAAAACACCAAAAAAATAAATAAAAATAAAAATGTTTTGTGTATTCTGTAACATAACAGATGCCACAAACTTCACTGACTTTGGGAACAAATAAGTTCACAGAAATACTATCAACTTTCATTGGGTTGACTACATGGAATGCTATATGGCCCAAAGACCATCTCTATAAGGGTGAAGTTGTGAAAGGAACATGTGTAAATAAGCATCTCCCACTGATAGTTGTGCCAATTCGACCCCTTTAGAGTAAACTATTTAGACAATAGAGACATTACAGACTACTCCCACAGAGCTCAGATCCAAAATCTAAAGTATATTATCTATTTATGTGGCATTTTCTCAGTGCTATGGTGACATTTTTATTTCTTTTTAAATTTATTTTTAGTTTATTGTTTGAGTATACTGCCCGCATGTATGTATATACTGTGCAATGCCTGCAGAGGCCAGAAGAGGTCGTTGGATCCCCTGGAACTGGGGTTTTGGACAGTTGTTAGCAGCCATGTGGGTGCTGGGAATCAAATCCAGGTCCTCCGCAAGAGCAGCCAGTGCTCTTAACTTCTAAGCCACCTTTCTAACCCACAAATGATATTTTTTAAAAAAGATAAAAACTGGTAACTTGGGGAGAAAGCAGTTTGTTCATGAATTACTTTTACCTAATTCCTCCCTGCATTTAAGGCCACACTACTAGAATTCTTGGTGCTTCTCACTAGCTGTACAATAAGAGTGAGCACTGGACATAGAATCTGTACTATTTGGCCAAAGGAGGTTTACTAGTTGAAAGAAAGGAAAAGGAGGCAGTTCTGTTTCAGTTTCTCTGCGTAACCTTCAGGCCGTGGTGACAGCGGCTCTGGAAGCCCTTCACCCATTGCCTCTCCAGTTTTCCATCACAACTCTCCTTACTTATCTCCTCCAAATTCATCTTTCAGTATTTTTCCTTGTTTTACACACACTTCTCACTATTTCTGTCTAGGAAACTTAAATGCCATCTGCCATCTTTTTGTGTGTTTCTAGTTTTCTTGGATGTGTGATCACATGTATGAGACAAGAACATGAGTAAAGAACAGTACCACTACAGTACTGGTAGTTAAAGCTTAAATTGAAGATTATAGTTGGGCCTCTTCTTAGCCATCGTGGAAGTCAGCAAGGTGTTCACATGGATGCAGGTGAGGAATTAGAATCAAGTTAAAGGACTAGAAACACTAGAGGCTCCGTGATCAGGAGCAGAACCCATGTGCTGGCAGAGATCAGAACTCTGGGGCAGAAACATCAGACCCACTGGAAGTGCCGTTTTCATCTGCTACCAGGATTTGAGCCAGGAACGGATATACAGGGGACGGAGTAAGGGCCTAGGCACTGATAGGAAGTGGGTGAGCAAACCAAAGCCTCTGAATCAGAAACTGAACCAAATATTCATTATATTAGAGAAAAGACAAGATAAAAAGAAAAAGACTCCCCCGAAACAATGGTTCTTAGCACAAAACTGTGAGTCATTGTGCTTTTGTCAAAAATTCACAAGATGGGAGCTGGAGAGGTGGATCTGCCAATTAAGAGCACTGGCTGCTCTTGCAGAGTACCTAAGTTCAAGTCCCAGCACCTACATGGCAGCTAACAACCATCCATAACTTCAGTTACAGGGGATCCAATGCCCTCTTCTGGCTTCCATGGGCATTGCATGACACAGGTGCACTTACATGTATGTAGGCAATACACTCATACACATAAAATAACTAACTGGGACTGGAGAGATGGCCTAGCAGTTAAGAGTGCTGATTGCTCTTGCAAAGGACCCGGGTTCAATCCCCAGCACCCACATGGCAGCTGAGAACCGTCTTTAACTCCAGTTCCAGGGGAATCTGACACCTTCTTCCGACCTCCACGGTATTGCACCACACGGGTGCACAAACCTACATGCAGATAGTACATTCATACACATAAAAAATAATAATAAAATATATTAAAAAATAACTAAATAAATAAATATAAATAATCTCACAAGACTTTGTGTTCCAGCACATGCCTGTTTAGTACTATGATATAAGAAGATTATGAATAATGCGACATCCAGAAAAATCAAGGATTAATCCTTGGACTTAGGGTTAGGGTTAGGGTTAGTACTATGATATAAAAAGATTATGAATAATGCAACATCCAGAAAAATCAATGTGGACTTTAGTATACTCTGTGGTACACAGCTCATACAGCATATGCCCCCACCGTCCGGCCTTCCACACACCCAGGGACTTTTAACTCAGGGGCCCGCATTCACGCCTCCTCATCAGCCTACACTGTGTGGTTTTCCCTCCCTTCTCTCACCCTTCACAGCTCCACTATCAGTGTTTCCTGGCATCACTGCTGCTCCACCTTTCATATATACATTCTTATCTCAGCATTGGTGTCTCAGGGGAACCCTAACCTGTGTCTAGTACATGACTTGGTACCTGGAAGTTGGAAGTACTTAAGAAGGCCTGGTTGAAGAAAAAGCAAACCTCTCCAACTTTCTTCAGGGTGCACTGTCAGGGGAAGCAGGGTTGTTCAGAGCTTTATGGCTTGCAGCTCACCAGAATCCTTCAAGTCTTGCAGTGGAGAAATCAAAATGCCAGGAGAGGGAGTATTGACCTCATTATCAAGAGCCAATAGGGAAGTGTGTATAGAGAGAAGGTAGGGAGAGAAGGAGAGGAGGAGGAGGAGGGATGAAAGGAGAGATTTACACATTTGTGTCACGCAGTTGGAGGCTCGTATGACTGAAATCTACCAAACAAGCAGCTAGACATTCGGGTAAGAGTCTGAAATCCGGGCTGGAGAGATGGCCTAGCGGTTAAGAGCGCCGACCGCTCTTACAGAGGACCCGGGTTCGATCCCCAGCACCCACATGGCGGCCGAGAACCGTCTGAAACTCCAATTCCAGGAGAACTCCAGTTCCAGGGGAATCCGAGAAGCCTCTTCTGACCTCCGCGGCATTGCACCGAGACAGCGGGTGCACAAACCAGCCATGACAGACAGTACATATGATATGCATGCAAGTACAGGAACCATAAAATAAAATTTTAAAAAAAAAAAAAAAAAAAAAAAAAAAGAGTCTGAAATCCAGAAGACAGACCAACAGGCTGGATTCTCTGTTACAGCCATGAAATTGAATGCTTTCTTAGTTCTGCCATTAAGACCCTCATGTGATGGGGCTAGGGTGATGGCTCAGTGGTTAAGAGCTCTTTCAGAGGGTCCAAGTTCTGTTTCTAACACCCACATGGCAGCTGGCAACTATCCAAAACTCCAGTTCCAGTGTATCTGACGCCCTCTTCTAGCCCCTGCAGGCATTGCACACATGGATGGATCTATATACATGCAGGCAAAACACTCATACACATAAAAATAAAAAGACCTCCAAAAAATATAAATAAATAAAAAGACCCTCACATGATGGATGAGACCAGGCCACAATATGGAAAGTAATTTTCCTTGCTTAAAGTCAGCTGATCAAAAGTATTCATCAGATCTGGCAAATAACTTCGCAACGACACTTTAATTAGCGTTTAAGTAAACATCCAAGTGCCATAGCCTACCTTTCTAAGTGCTTGTTAACCACTGCAACAGGTCTTCATGACCTTGACATAGCCTTTTGGTTGGCCTTGGCCTGGTGACACACTCCTTGGAGTTATCTCCCTGACATCCTGATTCAACACCTCCTCTTTGAGCTTCTATTTTCCAGAACTCTTCAGATTCTTTCTTTGATGAACCACTCTTCTGTCCATGATTTCTCTGCTGAGCTGTGCTCTATGCTTGGGGCCTAACCCCAGGAGCTGTGTCCAGGGCCCCCTCTGAGATGCTCCCTGCAAATGTCTGCCTCCTGCAGTCCATTGTGCCAAGCCTCAATCAGAATTTGAGATTCTCTCCAGAGTCCCCAAACAAAACAAAGTTTCACTCATGAAACTAAACATAAAAACACATCACATAGCACTTTTGTTAAAAGAAAGGGAGTGTGGCAAAAATCAAACTACAACCCCAGGGGAAAAGTGAAAGCCATGATTCACCGGTAGTAGTTTAGTCAAAGCATTTTTTTTTTTATGTTCCTTAATGTTAAAGCATCCTGGAAATGCTTTATGCGAGCATTATTTACACACCACATCAGATAAATAAATGTTTCCATCTCAACAGACTCACCACTGGCACAATTCACTTAACAATAGGAGAAAAAAACAAAACAGAAGAAAGGAACTGAAGAATTTCAAAAAGCACATTTCATATTTTTCAGGATATGAGTAAAAGTATAAAGTTGTCTTAAAATGTTAAGAATTATTCCTACATTCCTAAAACATTAGCTGTTTCAGACCAAACTTGGCAAGCTAAAAATTTCATTTTCTTTCAACAAGACTGAAATTTATTCTCTAGAATTCAGAGAATCATGTAAGTTACACAATGTGGTATAGGCAGAGGTCTGGGTTCATAGCCAAGGTTTTTTTGACAAGTTGTCCAGTGATTTTCCACTATTCTAAACTGTTTGTTTTGCTATGTGTGCCTGTCTGTTGGCTTTGCCTTTGCCTTTGCCATGGTTTTTTTTAGTTTTGTAGATACAAAGAACGAAACTAATTAACTAGTTAACCCTTAACACAATTCACAAGGTAAGAGCTATTTTCTCTAACTTTAGACAGACTGAGATGCTAGCATTTATATTAGATAACTTATCAAAAGTTATAATAAAGCTCAGACTGACAGATCTGGAGTGTGAACCCAAACCTGTTCATATTTCTTCTCTGGAACAAATAATAATTTTGCCTCAAAAACTGTTCAGGCCTGGAAGTTGGGGAAGAATGAGTAGTGGATCTAACATTCCAGTTGTAAGAGGAATAACTTCTAATGTTCTAGAGCGTGGTAGGGTAACCAGGGTTGCCAAAAATGAACTACATAGTTCAAAATAGGATGGATTTTAAACACTTTCCAACAAAAATAAATGATAAATGTTTGAAGTCATGGATTTAACAATTACTCTCGTTGTGTACATTATATACAGGTACTGAAGCATCACACCGTGTCCCCATAAAAGTGCCCAATTATTGATAACAGTGCTCTAACTAAAAGTGACTTAGGGGAGGAAAGGATTTATTCGGCTTACACTTGGAAGTCACAGTCCATCACTGGAGAAATCAGAGCAGAAACAATGGAGAAACACTGCTTTCTGGCTCTCCCCCAGGTTCATACCTAACTAGCTTCCGTAGATAGTCCAGAACCACCTGCCCAGGGGATGGTGCCTCCCATGGTGGACTGGGCCCTCCTACATCAATTAATAAATAATCAAGACAGTCCTGCACAGACATGCCCTGGCTAGCCCCATCTAGGAAATCCCTCAATTCAGAGTCCCTTCTGAGGTGATTCTAGGCTGTGTCAAGTTGACTCACATTCCTCACAGAATGTGAAAACCAAACTCACAGAAAACCAAACTAGTGATCAAAATGACAACCTCAGAAACTTTCAGAAACCCCCCCTTCTCATGACACTGTTCAACTCTGAGAACTTTTACTGACTAAAAATTTCACGGAGTATTAAAGAAGACACTATTTCTTTTGACCTGCACATTGCTGCACAACTCTGTAAGAAGTTCCCCTCTGCACATCTAAAATAGTCCTCTACATTATTAATTTCTAAATATTAGAAGAAGAAGAATAGGATTTTTATTAAAGTTAGAGATTCAATCTTGAAAATGTGAGAAAAATTATTAGTAAGAAAAAAGAGAGTGGGATTCTGCAGCTAAGTAATAGTAGTCCCATTTATTCTTGAAAATGCATAATGTTTTCTGTAATAAATGGATAAATCCAAAGGTCAGTGTAGCAAAGTTAATAATAAAATTCAGGCAATGATTGCTTTTGTATCTGAGAGCAATTACTTCCTCAGTCCATTTTTTTATTTAAATAGATTTTTCAGCTGGGTGCGGTGGCGCATGCCTTTAATCCTAGCACTTGGGAAGCAGAGGCAGGTGGATCTCTGAGTTCAAGGCTAGCCTGGTCTACAGAGTGAGTTCCAGGACAGCTGGAGCTACAGGGAGACCCTGTTTTGAAAAGACCAAAAAAAAAAATAGATCTTCATAGGTTTTGAAAGTTGTAGGCCTTTATGTAAGACACTGCTACACCCCTGGACACACAGTAATGAGTCCATTTCTTTCTTTAGTAAGTTAATGACTCAGCCAGAGACACTGGGATATTGTTAAATTTAAAATATATATTTTGAGGGATCTGGTAAAAGTTGAAAAAGATTCCCCCTTAAGCAATACAAATGGAGGAAATAATTCAATTATAAGAGTTCATGGGCCATAAGCCTAGGGCTTGTGTTCATGTAGATACAGGTTAGATACCAAAATCTCCCACTCAGTAGTTGTATGATCTTGAACACCTTTCTAAGACCCTGTTTCCTCACTTTTTCCCATATCTAAAATAGGGCTAAATCAGTTCCTACCTTTTTTTTCTCTATTTTTTTATGTGTATGAATGTACTATCTGCACACAGGTCTGTGCACCCATGCAATGCCATGGAGGTCAGCAGAGGGTGCTGGACTCCCCTGGAACTGGAGCCAAAGACGGTTCTCAGCTGCCATGTCGGTGCTGGGTATGGAACCAGGGTCCTCTGCGAGAGCGGTCGGCACCCTCAACCGCTAAGCCATCTCTCCAGCCCCAGTCCTACTTTTTTTTTTTAATTAAATGAGTCACTTAGCCTTAAGTGCTTTATAGTCTGCTTCCTGGCAGGTCACAGTGAATGACGGTTTTGACCAGTGCTTTCCAAACTTGGATGGGTATTAAGATCATTGAAAGAATTCTATGAATATTGAAAGACAGGGATCTTAGTCTATTTCAATGATCATCCGATTTCATTTTGTATTTACCTTTTGTATTTTTTATTAAATCTTTATGTATTTCATACACAACATTGTAATTGTCTTTATACCCCCATAACCCTTTCCATTGGCTATCATGCATTCTGTTATTTATGTTAAGGCCCATCAAGTCCGGTAAGTGTCCTCACACAACCCTCAATGCAAATTCATCCACTGGAGTCTAGTCAGCCTTTCTAGAGTCACTTCCTTAAAGAAGATCAGCTCTTCCTCACCCAGAACTAGCCAGCTACCCAACAGTTGTTCTTTGGCTAAGATTGGGGTCTGCTGCCCATTTCTACAGTTCCATGCTGGGTTTTTATCTACTTGAGTCTGCATGGGTCTTGTGCGTGCTGACACCATTGCTGTAAATTCATATGAGCAGGGTCCCAGAAGCCTGGAAGCCTGTTTCCATATGGTCATGCTACTTTTTCACTGATAAAAAGTACATATGAAAGATTGAAAATCACTAGTTAAAACCAACAATAAACATTCATTAATCCTTTTTGCACATGCCAAACCTTGTGTTTTATTCCAAGGAGAGATAAGAATATATTTGTTACATTTCAATGTAAAAAAAAAAACAAAACAAAACGAACAAGAACCCATTTCGGATTTCTTAGGCAGATAAAGATTGGGTAAAGTCTGCTTAAACACATAACAAAAAAGGTTGGAAAGCTTAGGAAGTTCTAACCCCATCTCTAAAAATAACACCCTGAGGAAGACAAAGTAAGCCACAGGACAGCTGCTACCAACACAGTTAGGATTGGGAGAAACTGGAGACCATCACTAGGAACTGTATGCTTCAGGGTACTCACTTAAGTACATCTAAGGACCTAAAGTTTACCTTGACCACCACCAGACCTTAGGGACACCCTCAGGTCTAGAACCGGATGCGTCAATGCTGCTGCAGAAAAACCCAGCACCCTCCCAACTCTGTTCATTTGAAGATGGTCCCAGCCTCACCTCCACCTTCCTCATCTCACATGAGGCTATCTACATGGGGAAACAGACTCACATTTGGAGACTGGAAGAGAAATGTCAAGCTCTCTGATACATGGGAAGGAGGTCAGAAGGATGCTTGTATTGACCTGTCTAGCAGCAATAGGGAACTGTAGTCGTCTACTCAGACCACCACAGACTGAATGCCGTAAACAACAGAAAGCTGTACTTCACAGGCGGGGAGTCCGAGGTCCAGGTGTGGACAGGGCTGCTTTCTCCCAGACCCTCTCTCTCCCCTTGGTTTGAAGGCAGGTGCATTCTCACTGTGTCTCTCTCCCCCCTTATAATGACATTATTCTGTTGGATTAAGTCCTGACTTTAATGACCTCATTTAACTTATTAACTCCTTAATATAGTCAAATAGGGGTTAGGGCCTCAATCTGTGGATTTGGAGAGGACACAATGTACCCAGAAGAGTGAGCTGACAGGCCTCCACCATGCAGAATTTGCTCTAGGAGAAGAGGATATGAACATGTGCACATAGTTGCAAGAACTAAGGTTCCCAAGAAAAATATGTGGAGCATATAGAGGAAGTCAGAGTAGAGCTGATAAGTGGAATTCTTTATCCTCATTCATTCTGTTTTCTTTTCAAGATGCAGGGTTCCAAAGTGAAGTTGAGTAGTCAGGGACAGTATATCTGAGACAGTGGCCTTTGGCAAGGTTGGCTAGGGCTACTGTGGTCGTTAGCATTGTTCTAGTCACATCGAGTTGCTATGATAAATACAGTGACCTGAAGCAAATTAGGGGACAAAAGGATTTATTGCATCTTACACTTCTGGATCACTGGGGGAAGCCAAGGCAGGAATTTGAAAGCAGAAGCTATGGAGAACCTGCTTCCTGGTTCGCTCTCTGGCTTGCTTCCTGGGTCATATCTAGCTAGCTTTTACATACAGTCCATGACTACTTTCCTGAGGAGTGCTGTCACCCACGGAAGACTGGGGCCTCCTCCATCAATTAGTAATCAAGACCATTGCTCACTGATGTGCCCACTGACCAACCTGATGGAAGAAATCCCTCAACTTCTCTCAGAATACGACAGGCTATGTCAACTGACAATTAAGCTGACTAGGACAGGCATCAATTTATATTCATCACTCAAACAATGGACACATATGTAAAGGTGGTTATTCTGGGTGAACACACGAAAAGCAAAGAAAATGAAGTCCAAGCTTCAGGTGGTGAGAGATTTGGTATCTAAAGAGTGGCGAAGGTCCCAAGTTCTGCCAGCTAGGTGCCAACGGATTGTTCACATGTGATACAATCTCTACTCCAATGGGTCTTAGTAGCCCCTGATTTGGGGCACCAGGGATTTCTCTGTAGACCCCTAGATCAAAGAATATGAACCCTTGAAACATCAACTTATATGCAGATATTTCTTCCTGTCAGTAATCAGTGCAACTCCAGCCTTAGCATTCCAGAGACCTTGCTATTATATTGAAACTTTAAAATGATTACCTCAATGAGCATTTAACATGTAAAATGTACCTCATTATGCTTCTAAGCTGCCGGCTTCTGATTGCAAGCTTGATCTGGATTGCTGCCCTCCATTCATTTACATGGTATTTTCACATGATTCTGCATTTCTGCGTTGTGGGGTTTCACATCCAACTAAACTTGATTCACTCAATAAGTTAGTCACCTTCAGAACTCTGGCTGAAATTTCCACTTATATTCCTGTAGAAACAAATTATTCCTTGATAATAATACAGGATTGAATTTCACAGAATCTCTGGCTATATGGCTGGTTGATAAAAAAAAAATTTCAGGCAGTCATGTGATATCTGCCAGCAGCTATGGTGGTTATGATGTGACCAAGATATCCAAACAACCAGCTTTTCCTTGTTTTCTTGTTTTATTTTGTTGCATTTTTCAACTTATCTCCAGATGATTCAGGATATATGAAGCCAAGAGATTTTTTAGATCCTAAACTTTGAAGCCTTTTTCATCTTCAACCAACTGAAGGCACTGCTTCTCCCAGAAGGAATGGTTACACCAGTTTAGGACCTGGTTTCTCGGTCCATTTTCTTGGGAATTCTTTGACTTTAACCTTGAGTATAACCTTTGCCCTATAAAATGAACTTCTGAGTTTTAAATGCAAAATGGAAATAGTGAGGAAAGCATAAAAATAAACAGACGATGAGGATTTTAATAACTTTATCTATCGTTCAGTTGGTATTTCCCTTCCTTGTAAGGCCAAGCAAAGGAAAGTGGAGCTGAATGGAAAATCAAACTCTTAGAGTCCGAGGCATCATCTGGTACTGCTTCCAGTGACCTAAGGAAGCCAGGGGAAAGAATTGCTAATTCTCCCCTCTTGCGCAATTAGATTAGTTCCCAAGGAATCATGCCAGTCAGCAGCCCCTAAGTCTGAAGGATGTGGGACGGGGGCTTTGTTAGAGTCACCAAAGGTTTCTGAACTTGTAAAGTGGTAACTTGTGCTGTGGAGGTACCCAGCCCCTCCCCCTCCCCCGAGCTCCTGGTTCTCACTCCGGTCTTGCTGAGATATAAAGAATGTAAATCTCTGAGTCTGTGTCTTATCTGAAAGCATGGTGTGGCTGGACAAGATGATCTCTGAAGACATTCTGTCAAGTATCTGTGACAGGCTGCTATGAGAGATTCACCGATATTCCTAAGAGTTAAGGGAGCTGAGGCAGGACAGTGGCAAGTTGGAGGAAAGCATGAGCTACATAGTAGCTCCCCAAACAACAAAGGGAGGCTGCATCCTAGGGGAAGATCTAGGATAGCATAAGGGCAACACAGAGTCCCAGAGCTCAGCAGCACAGCCACAAGCAAGGAAACATCACATCCGATTATATAGCAAAAGACTCTGTGCTAAAGAAAATCTGTTGACTTTTTTTAGAATTCTGCTATATATTAAATTTTATGAATATACTGTAAATTATAAAAGATTAATCCAAGTACTAATGAAAAACCTAGGAATGAAAGATAATGATTACTTCATGTCAAAGGACACCTGACAGGCAGCACTGCTCCCAGGCAGTTCAGTTACACTCCTGGCACAATAACAAAGCGAGCAAACACAAAGCACTTGTGTATGTACAAAATATAATACATTTCAAGAGACTTTCTTGATCAGGTAGGTTTTAATTCTCACATTATCAGAGTCCCTGATTTCGGACATCTGTGGATCCTGCAACTCTAACTATCTTTTATTTCCTTACCTATAAAAGGCTTAGCCACAGAAATTTCTGACTCCGCCAACTCCTGATATTCTGAGAATCTATACTTTTGAACGATTTTGAAATATTGATTAATATAGTTTGACCAATCTAAGTAACGTCTGCTATCATTTATGCAAAATGATTTCCTGAATACAAAGCTATTTTAGGGATATCATAAAAGGACATTTCCAAATCCTGAGCTCAGAAAACCTCTCCTGCTGCCTGACACAGAATTTGAGATTCATCTGTTTAACTTAGGCCTTATTTTCTAGAAAAATATAAATGCCTCTGGAAAGGTCACACATTCAACATTAGCAATAATTTTGCCTTTGTTTGAATAATTTTTTTCAATTTCGGTCCTGTCTTCTTCCATAAAGGATCTGAAGCTGTTTACCAGGACTGAGTTAAGCACATGCTTTTCTAAGCTCAGACTTGATGAAAGCCCACAGGAGCCAGGGAGGATACAAGGAAAGTGCCACCAACAACGAAAGGTCTATGTAAATTGCAAAAGGCTATAACAAATATTAGAGATCCTTGCTAATAACAGAGGAGGCTACACACTTAGAAATAAACCTTACCTACTTCACAGTGATTCCAAGTCCACTGTGTCAACAGGTCAGACCATTCTTCATTCTCCTTATGGGGCCTAATGTTCCTTGTCTTACTCTTTGGACCCATTATTAAAAATAAATCCATTTGCAATTTGCTTTTTTTCCTGGCTCACATTGCCTTATTTCCTGAATGGCATAAAATTCTGTGAGCCCCAGCCCTGTCTGGATCCACTGTTTACGCAGTCTTGTGATGGTTTCTATTTCCTGGAAATGCAAAGGTTCATTCTCTTTGTGTAAATAGGTATCCATTAGATGCAGGAAGGGAAAGAATGACTAATTTTAAATGCCTCTCTCAGCATTGCCCGAGAAGATGGACAGCACTGGTACAAGCAGCTGAGTCACACGCATTTTTGAAAAATACCAACTTTAGCATTTTTTTAACTGCTACTTGTATAAATCCTTCCTCTTCCCAAATAACCAGGCATTTTGTGCATAGTTTTTACAAATCTTGAATTTACCAGACTGTCTTTTCACTATTTGTGGGCTTTGTAGAAGTTGAACTCAGAAGAGACTTTGGACTGTAGACTTTTGAATGGCATTGAAATTGGTAAAGACTATGGGTACTTTTAAGGTTGGATTAAATGCATTTTGCATTTTACATGGTCAGGAGCCTATGGGGGCCAGGGAGTGGAATGTGGTGGTTTGAATGAGTGTCCCCCATAGTCTTTAAGTATTCAGACATTTGTCTCCAGTTGGTGGCACTGTTCTTGGAGGTCTTAGAAGGTGTGGCTGTGCTGGAGGAAGTACATTATTGGGGGCGGGCTTAGTGGGTTTAACAAGCCTTGAGGTCTCCAGCCTCTCCCTCTCTCTGCTTCCTGTGCTCATTGTGAGATGTGACCCTTGGCTTGCTGATCCAGCCCCAGCCACCATGCCTCCCACCACAATGGACTCTAATTCCCTGGAACCGTCAAATGTAAACTCAAATAAACTCTTCCTTTAAATTTTCCCTTGATCATGGTGGTTTTATCACAGCAGCAGAAAAGTGACTAATACAGTTATTTGGTTCTCAGGTGCTGGGATTAAGGCATAGGCTACCACACACCTGGCTGTAAGCATAATTTTTAACAATGAATGAAGGAGTTATTGTTTCTAGTTTGCTTCTCTAAAAAAACTTATGTTTTCACCTGTGAAAAACAGCCACACAGACACATTAGTAAAACTAGACAGATGCACTTTGTACTGATTAAAAAACCTCTGTTGATCTTTACATGAATATATGTGCTATGCAAGTTATCAGTCAAGAAAAAAATCTCCGTATGGAAAGAATTTGTGTGGTCACCAGGCCCATTTGATAGAAGTATAGAGATGGACCACTTAAAGTTCATTTGCAAGTACAAATGATTGACATGGGGAAAGTAGAAATTTCTAGATGAATTTGAACAACTCTTGCTTAATTGATGGATGGGATGAAAGCTGCATATCATGGTGATCAAAGGTGAGCAAAAGCAAATGACACCTTCCTTCACCCAGATCCACAGACTATTGTGAAACACCTTGTTCAGCTATGACGGACACAAAATCCAGTACCCAAATGAGCTGAAATTAGAGCCAGACCTCATTACTGTAATGTGAACTGTTGGGCTGAGATTTTCAAAGTTGATAAGACTATTCAAAAATGTTGTTTCAGACTTTTCACAATCTTATAACATATGTAAGAGTGACATGTATAGGCTATATATACTTGTGTGCAGAGTAGATCCTTAAGAATATTTTACCGATATGAATAGTATGATCAGAAAAATGTCAAGGCAATTCACTTTAAAATGCCTATTTTATTTAGAGCCATGACCTCATACACAAGCCTCCCCTCTCCCTCTGTAGTTCCCCGCATACTTTCTGTCTGTTCAATCTGTGCACCTTGAAATCAAATACACCAGCATTCACACTTAATCCTGTAACCTCTCACCAAAATTCAATTTCTTTTCGTTTCACTGCTGAAGTTACAGACCACATGATCATCAGAGGTCCCTGTGTCACATAACCCTGTTCTTAAAAATCCCAGTGTGACTTGATGCCCCACAAATCTTAAGAAATCTAAGTCTTACCTTGGTCCTTGACCTTCTGGTCCCCAAGCAAAATGATCGCTCCTTCCTGTTACTTCAAGAACACATTCAGGGGCTGGAGAGATGGCTCAGCCGTTAAAAGCCACTGCTGTTGTTGCAGAGGACCCAAGTTTAGTTCCCAACACTTACATCCCACAGCTCACAGCCTCCTTTAACTTCAGCTCCAGGGGATCCAGTGTCCTCTTCTGGGCCTTTGCAGGCACACACACACGTACACAAAAAATAATTTTTTTAACAAAAAAGGATACGTTCAAAGAAAATCTCTGTTCCCATTATGCATTATGACAGGGAATTCAGATTTTTCTCACATGTGGCTGAAGATGAAGTGAGAAATCCCTGTACCTATCTTTTTTGTTTTTGATTTATGTATTTTATCTGTATGAGTGCTTTGCCTGCATGTAAGTGTACCATGCAATACCTGTGGAGGGCAGAAAAGGGCAACAATACCCTGGAACTGGAGTTATGGATGGTTGTTAGCCACTGGGTGGGTGCTGGGATTCGAACCCAGGTCTTCTTCAAGAGGAGCCAGTGCTCTTAACCACTGAGCCATCTCTCTAGCCTGTCTTGCACCTATCTTAACATGGTTATGTCCGACTGCTTTTTCGGGGATCTTCTACCTCTGACACTATTGACTAAGTTCATACTTACCTGTTTCCTCATTTCCATGGTCCTGACAATAAGACTGTACTGTAAGGAACACTATCATACAGGACAAAAAAAATTAATTATGCTATCAGCTGTAAGTTAGAAACCAAGAGTCCCAACACTCACTGGGTTTTACCTTCCACAGGGGGAGCAATGTCAGAAATGGCACTGGGGGCAGGCATCTAATATTAGCTGTCTCTCTCTTTAGAAATGGGACTAGGGGCAGGCATCTGATATTAGCCCTCTCTCTTTAGAAATGGGACTAGGGACAGGCATCTGATATTAGTCCTCTCTCCCTTTAGAAATGGGACTAGGGGCAGGCATCTGATATTAGCCCTCTCTTTAGAAATGGGACTAGGGGAAGGCATCTGATATTAGCCCTCTCTCTCTCTTTAGAAAGGGAACTAAGGGCAGGCATCTGAGATTAGCCATCTCTCTCTTTAGAAATGGGACTAGGGGAAGGCATCTGATATTAGCTGTCTCTCTCTTAAGCTAGGCACCATGTTGCAGAGGGCCTGCTCCTCCATCAGATTTTATGCTGCCAGGTTCCAATGCCTCATCCATAGCTAGATCTGTGCAGACGCAGCTAAGCTTGCAGAAGTCCAATACAATCTCTGGCCCCAAGGAAGCAATATAGTTCATGGTTCCCAGCCCTGGCTATCCACTAGAGTCACCTGGGGAAGTTTTAGAACATTCTAGGGACTGGACTGCACCTGTGGAGATTCTGCTTCGCATGTTCTGAATTGATGCCAGGAAGCAGTTACACATTAAGACTGCCCATGTGGCAGTGCACAGCCAGAATAAAGAAGTCCCAGTTTCTTCACCCGTTGTTTTAGCTTCCTGATCTCAGTGTAAGATTCTATATTCATTTTTTGTATTTTCTTTTTTTAATGATACTTTTATTGATGTTTTGTATATTTCAGACATAATTTTTCAGTTCAATTTAGGCATATTCCCTTTTCCCTTTCCTCTACCCCACCCCAGATCATGCATTCTGCCATACATGTCCTTCATCTTTCTCTCAGTCTTTTATAAATTTTTTTAATTTTAATTTTAATTTTTTTACGTGTATGAATGTACTGTTTGCATGTAGGTAAGTCCGCGGAGGTCAGAAGAGGGTGTTGGATTCCCCTGGAACTGGAGTTAAAACGGTTCTTGGCTGCCATGTGGGTGCTGGGGATCAAACCCTGGTCCTCTGCAAGAGCAGTTGGCGCTCTTAACTGCTAGGCCATCTCTCCAGCCCCACTCTCTCAGTCTTTTAAAAGCTTTTCTCTGTAAAGGCCCATTGTTTGGGGCAGAATCTAACAATGTCAGTTTGTTCTTTGACCCAGTCCCTATGTTGTTGTGGTTCCCTCCCCATTGCATTGCTCCAAAATATGCCTATACAAACATCATACATGTACCAGAGTTATGTCCTCCAAGAATAAACTATATGTTAACTCCGATATATGTTTAGGAGTTCACATTTTTCCCTTTAATTTTAAATTACTCTAAAATATGGATATATACTTTTCATCCATATACATTAATTACCATGTCTGAAAGTATGTGGTAAGTTAACTCTAGGGCTCACTAAGAGATTCACCTAGGGCTGGAGAGATGGCCTAGCGGTGAAGAGCACCAACCATTCTTACAGAGGACCCGGGTTCGATCCCCAGCACCCACATGGTGGCCGAGAACCATCTGAAACTCCAATTCCAGGAGAACTCCAGTTCCAGGGGAATCCAATACCCTCTTCTGACCTCCGCGGCATTGCACGACACGGGTGCACACACTTGCATGCAGACAGTACATTCATACACATACAGAAATAAATAAATAAATAAATAAATAAATAAATAAATAAATAAAATAAAAAGAGATTCACCTAATAACATCACAGTTGCCTTCAGATAGAAAGAGATATAACAAAAACGTTACTCAGCTTGTCTTTCAATTGGGGGATTTGTTTTGGTACTGGCATCCACAAATGAGGGAAACCATTCTGTNAAACGAGCTGTGTGCGCTGTGGACGTCAGGGAAGCGAAGCCGTGTGCGGTGTGGATGTCAGGGAAGTGGAGAGCTGGTCCCTGGTACGTCAGGCAGTGGAAGAGATGTTTGCTGTGGATGTCAGGGAAACGAAGCTGTGTGAGCTGTGGATGTCAGGGCAGTGGAGCTGTGTGCGCCGTGGATGTCAGGGCAGTGGAGCTGTGTGCGCTGTGGACGTCAGGGAAGCGGAGCGGTGTGCGCTGTGGATGTCAGGGAAGCGGAGCCATGTGCACCGTGGACGTCAGGGGAGCGGGGCCGTGTGCGCCGTGGACATCAGGGGAGCGGGGCCGTGTGCGCTGTGGACGTCAGGGGAGCGGAGCTGTGTGCGCTGTGGACGTCAGGGGAGCGGGGCTGTGTGAGCCGTGGACATCAGGGGAGTGGAGCCGTGTGTGCCGTGCTGAGTATCGTTCGAGAGGGGGAAGCGTAACCGTAGATGTTGCCGTGGACAGGGGCGAGCGTGGACGACGGTCGGCTTGTTGGTGAGCCTGTGGAAGCCATCACGTGACTGCGGAGTGCGAGAACGATGTGTGTGTGGACGTCAGGGAACGGGGAGCTGGTTGTTATGCGCCAGTGTAGGACACATTATCAGGTAGGAGCGGGGGGACTAGTGGTTGCATGCGCAGTAGGACGTCATGGAGGTAGAGACTGGAGCTGTGTTGCAGGCGCAGAGTGATCATCAGGGTGCAGCGAGGTGTGAGATTTCTATGTGATAGCGCCCTGGTGGACGTTCAGCGCGAGGAAGGAGCTTGTGTGGCGCCGTTGGGGATGTCAGTGCGGCGATGGCTGCTCGTGTGAGATTATACTTTAGTAGTGTAGTTGAGCGGCAGTTGGATCGAGCGGAGGAGGAGCGGTGTGACGCACGTCTGTGTGTAGCCGGGAGATCTGTTCAGTGCGAAGACGGAAGACCGTGAGCGCCGATGTGATTGTTTCAGGGAGTCGGAGCCATGTCGTCGTTTGTACGTGATGACAGTCAAGTGTAACGCAACAGCCAGCTGTGTGCCCGTACCGTGTGCATACGTTAGGGAAAGACGGAGCACCCATAGTAGTCGGACCCGATTTGGACAGGTTCAGTGGAAGCGGAGTTCTCGACAGTCGTAGAAGCCGTTAGGGTTCTATGGAGTGGAAGGCAGTTAGTCCGGTGGTGCTGCGTTATGAGAATCAGATAACTAGTGCTGTGGGCCTGAGTTGGAGGAGACTGAATGTGTTCCTGCCTGGGTGAGCGTTCTGTAGTGGGATGTCGTAGTAGCTTGTGATGGCGCCGTGGACAGGGTACAGCTGTTGAAGAAATGCTAATTACTTACTAAAACGTGGATAGCCTGTTAGTTGCGCTGTGACGTCTATTGAGTGATGCGAGATGTTGTAGTTGGCGCGCTGTGGACCAAGGGTAGCGGCGGTTGGCTTAGTGGTGGCGGACAACGTGGACGTCGGCGAGTGAGTCAGTGTGTTGTCTGCCGTCGGACAGTACGAGGAGCAGCTGGAGTTGCATTCGTGCTATCACTGTGGGATGTCAGGGCAGTGGAGCCAGTGTGTGCACGATCTGTGGTTACCAGGTGAATGTGGAGCTGTGTGCGCTGTGGGTCAGGAGCAGCGTGCGAGTGACGTAGGGAGGTGCTGTACTACGTCAGGGGACGGGTGTGTGCGCGTGGACTCAGGGAGCGGTGGGCCCGTAACAGGGGAGCGGAGCTGTGTGCGCGGGATCCAGGGAGGGGACGTGCGCCGTGTACATTCAGACGCGGTTAGCAGTTGCGCAACCGCTAGATGGACACTCAGGGGATATTTCGGAGCTGTTGTGCGACCGTGGGACATCAGGGGGCAGCTGTGTGCGCTGGCGTAGGAACAGCTGTGTACGACGTCAGGACGTAGGAAACGGACTGTGTGCACGCGTGGAATCAGGGCAGTGTGTAGCTGTGTGCGACCGTGGACGTCAGGGCAGTGGTGTGGAGCTGTGGGTGTAGCTGCTGTGCCCGTGTCAGGTAGTGCGTGCAGGTGGGTCAGAGTCAGTGGAGCTGGTGCGCTGTGGGTGGCGCCGGCGCAGTGGAGCGCCAAAGCTCTTTGGAGCCCAGAAGATGTTCAGTCCCCCAGCGTGTCCAACATTTGAGCTACATTGCTGGACTTCGGATTTACTTAAGTGGACCAGCCCTTCCCTTTTGAAATAAAAAACAGTTATAACTTGTTTTGGATTTTACTACAGTGCCCCAGCTAAAAGCACTTTTAAAAAGGAAACTTAATTTTCAAGGTTTGAATTTTTGAACTGAGGGGCCTTCTGTGTCATTTCCAAAGGTCACGAGTTCCTTCTCAGTTTTCCAAACTCTATCACAATCCTTTTTACTATTTAAATCGGTTCCTTCCTTTCAGGGACTTTGCACTTACATTTTTATCTTTATTGAGCAGGCTGGCTTCTTCCTACAAGAGGATGAGCCTGTCTGAGGTCACCTGGACCTCTCCACTGTGTCCCCAGCACCAGTCGAAACAGCTCGGATACAACACGGATGTAAATGCTGAATCTGCCGTTGTGAACCACCTATCTGAGGGACTGTGGTGAAAAAGCAAAACTGAGCATCAGTGCTAAGCTGATGAAGCAGAAGTAACGATGAACCAATGATGAAGGGAGAGGAAGCCTGGCTAGGGAGCGTAACACCAGCTGCTTCAGTGAAAGGGCAGTAAACAGGATTACTGAAGAGACATCAGGAAGAGAATTGAAAGAAGATGTAAAAGTCTCCACCATCCCAAGTTTGTTCTGCTCAGAGAGATGAGGACTTGATCTAGCACTACCATCCCACTTAACTGTAGAGAGACTGGTCTCTCAATGGGGTAGAAGCCTCCTCCACACCAAACCAAACAAAACCAAACAAACACCAAACAAAGACGCACCAACAACCAGAACCAAACCAAACCAAAGGAGAGGAAGAAAAACCCAAACCAAACCACAAACCAAACCAAACCCAAACCAAAACCAGACCAGACCAGACCAAACCAGACCAAAACCAACTACCAAACCAAACCAAACCAACACCTGATCACGTGGGCCCTGAGCTGAGCTAACCTAGATCCAGGTTAGGGTTCTTTGCCAAAAAATAAATTTTGGATGAATTCCAAAGCTCTTGTTTCATTGTGTTCATTAAAGTTAGAACTAATTTCTGCTGAGAGGCAGAAGTGACTGAGTCTGCAGCATATGCCAAAGAATGTAATAGCAGGATGGTGGGCCACCCTTTAATCCTGCACTTGGAGGCAGAGGACGGGGCATCTCTGTGAGTTCCAGGCCAGCTGGGACTAAAGGGAGACCTTGCTCAAAAGACCAAAAAAAAAAAAAAAAAAGAATGTAACACATCCCAAAGAACTTTTTTGGTCTTTTTGAGACAAGGTCTCCCTTTAGTCCCAGCTGGCCTGGAACTCACAGAGATCCACCTGCCTCTGCCTCCCAAGTGCTAGGATTAAAGGTGTGCCCATCATGCCCAGCTTGTATTACATTCTTTTGCATAGCTGCAGACTCAGTCACTTCTGCCTCTCAGCAGAAATTAGTTCTAACTTTAATGAAACAAGAAACAAGAGCTTTGGAATTTATTCATTTTCCTAAAATTATTTTTTGCAAAGACCCTAGACCTGGAATCTAGGTTAGGCTCAGGGCCCACGTGATCAGGGTGTTGGTTTGGTTTGGTTTGGTTTGGTTTGGTTTGGTCTGGTTTGGTCTGGTCTGGTCTGGTTTGGTTTGGTTTGGTTTGGTTTGGTTTGGTTTGGTTTGGTCTGGTTTGGTCTGGTCTGGTTTGGTTTGGTTTGGTTTGGTCTAGTCTGGTTTGGTTTGGTTTGGTTTGGTTTGTTGGAGGAGCTTTTCTTACCCCATTGAGAGACCAGTCTCTCTACAGGTTAAGTGGGATGGTAGTGCTAGATCAAGTCTCATCTCTCTTTAGCAGAACAAACTTGGAGATGGGGAGACTTTTCACATTTTCATTCTTTCCTGATGTTCTTCAGTGAATACTGTTACTGCACTTTCACTGAAGCAGCGTGGTGACGCTCCCTAAGCCAGGTCTCTCCCTTCATCATTGGTTCATCGTTACTTCTGCTTCATCAGCTTAGCACTGATGCTCAGTTTTGCTTTTTCACCACAGTCCCTCAGATAGGTGGTTCACAACGGCAGATTCAGCATTTACATCCGTGTTGTATCCGAGCTGTTTCGACTGGTGCTGGGGACACAGTGGAGAGGTCCAGGTGACCTCAGACAGGCTCATCCTCTTGTAGGAAGAAGCCAGCCTGCTCAATAAAGATAAAAATGTAAGTGCAAAGTCCCTGAAAGGAAAGAACCGATTTCAATAGTAAAAAGGATTGTGTAGAGTTTGGAAAACTAGAGAAGGAAACTCTGACCTTTGAATGACACATGAAGGCCCTCAGTTCAAAAATTCAAACACTTGAAAAGTTAAGTTTCTTTTAAAAGTCTTTTAGCTGGGGGCACGTGTAAAATCCAAAACAAGTTATATACTGTTTTATTTCAAAAGGGAAGGGCTGGTCCACTTAAGTAAATCCGAAGTCCAGCAATGTAGCTCAGTGTTGGACACCTGGGTGGACTGACGATCTTCTGGGCTCCAAAGAGCTTGGGCGGCTCCACTGCCGCGCCACCCACAGCGCACACAGCTCCACTGCCCTGACATCCACAGCTCACACAGCTCCACTGCCCTGACATCCACGGCGCACACAGCTCCACTGCCCTGACATCCACAGCTCACACAGCTCCACTGCCCTGACGTCCACGGCGCACACAGCTCCACTGCCCTGATGTCCACGGTGCACACAGCTCCGTTTCCCTGACGTCCACGGCGTACACAGCTCCGCTTCCCTGACGTCCACGGCGCACACAGCTCCGCTTCCCCGACGTCCACAGAGCACACAGCTCCACTGCCCTGACGTCCACGGCGCACACAGCTCCCCTTCCCTGGCATCCACAGCGCACACAGCTCCACTGCCCTGACATCCACAGTGCACACAGCTCCACTGCCCTGACGTCCACGGCGCACACAGCTCCACTGCCCTGACGTCCACGTCGCACACAGCACCGCTCCCCTGATGTCCACGGCGCACACACTCCGCTCCCCTGACGTCCACAGCGCACACAGCTCCGCTCCCCTGATGTCCACGGCGCACACAGCTCCGCTCCCCTGACGTCCACGGCGCACACAGCTCCACTGCCCTGACGTCCACGGCGCACACGGCTCCGCTCCCCTGACGTCCACGGCGCACACGGCTCCGCTTCCCTGACGTCCACGGCGCACACGGCTCCGCTTCCCTGACGACCACGGCGCACACAGCTCCGCTCCCCTGACGTCCACGTCGCACACGGCTCCGCTCCCCTGACATCCACGGCGCACACGGCTCCGCTCCCCTGACGTCCACGGCTCACACGGCCCCGCTCCCCTGACGTCCACGGCGCACACGGCCCCGCTCCCCTGACATCCACGGCGCACACAGCTCCCCTTCCCTGACGTCCACGGCGCACACAGCCCCGCTCCCCTGATGTCCACGGCGCACACAGCTCCGCTCCCCTGACGTCCACGGCACACACGGCTCCGCTCCCCTGATGTCCACGGCTCACACAGCCCCGCTCCCCTGACGTCCACGGCACACACGGCTCCGCTCCCCTGACGTCCACGGCTCACACAGCCCCGCTCCCCTGACGTCCACGGCACACACGGCTCCGCTCCCCTGACGTCCACAGCGCACACGGCCCCGCTCCCCTGATGTCCACGGCGCACACGGCCCCGCTCCCCTGACGTCCACGGTGCACATGGCTCCGCTTCCCTGACATCCACAGCGCACACCGCTCCGCTTCCCTGACGTCCACAGCGCACACAGCTCCACTGCCCTGACATCCACGGCGCACACAGCTCCACTGCCCTGACATCCACAGCTCACACAGCTTCGTTTCCCTGACATCCACAGCACACATATCTCCACTGCCCTGACGTCCACGGCGCACACAGCTCCACTTCCCTGACATCCACACCGCACACGGCTTCGCTTCCCTGACGTCCACAGCGCACACAGCTCGTCTCACAGGCTCACAGGCTCAAGCATACTTGCCACTGCCCTTGTTGGTCCTCCACCCAGGGCATCTCCACCATGCTGGGGTCTCCATTGCCACTGAGACTGCGTCTTCAGCAAGGGACTCATGTTGTGAAAGCCTCAGATCCTCTCCGAGGCCCCTTACATTCCGCAGCTTTCATGCTGTCAAAACCAGTACCATGTGGAGACATTGCCAAGTATAGCTTCTGGCTTGAGGAGCGGCCTCTGTGTCCTGACCCTGAAGAAATACTACCTAGAAGATTTCATGTCAGTGATTCTGGTTTCTTCTTAATCCCAGCTAATATTTCAGCCCCAGCTAACCATCTTCAATTGTCCCAATAAAGCAAAGCTTTTACTCTGATGGCTTGTCTCTTGTTAATATAGCTGATTCTGAGTCCTCCCAGACACCTATGGTAGCTCCATCATAGCAATCACCCCCTCTCAGTAACACTTTTCATTCTGATTGCTTTCTGTTGCTGTGATTAAAAAGTCCAAAACCAATTTTGAGGAGGAAAAGGTTTATTTTACGTTGGATCTCCCAGGTCAGACTTTATCACTGAGAGAAATCAGAGCAGGAGAGGATCCTTGAGGCAGGAACTGAAGCACAGACCCTGCGTGAGCACTGCTTACTAGCTTACTACTCCTCTAGCCTGTGCCCAGCCAGTTTTCTTTTTCCTTAATTAAAACAATTAGTTTTGGGCTGGAGAGATGGCCTGGTGGTTAAGAGCGCCGACCGCTCTTACAGAGGACCCGGGTTCGATCCCCAGCACCCACATGGTGGCTGAGAACCGTCTGAAACTCCAATTCCAGGGGAATCCGTCGCCCTCTTCTGACCTCCGCGGCATTGCACGACACAGGTGCACAGACCTGCATGCAGACAGTACATTCATACACATACAGAAATAAATAAAAAAATTTTTAAAAATTAGTTTTATTTTTATTTCATATGTTTTAGTTTATGCCTGTATGTATGTAGGTGGAGACAGAAGAAGTCACTGGATCCCCTAGAAATGAAGTTACAGACAGTTGTTAGCTGCCAAGTGGATGCTGGGATTCAAACTCAGATCCCCTGCAAGAACAGTCCATGCTCTCAACTGCTGAGCCATATCTTCACCCCATAACCTGCTTTTCTATACAACACAGGACTACTCGCCCAGGCCTGGCACCACCTAGAGTGGGCTGGGCCCTCCCACCTCACTCGACAATCAAGAAAATTCCCCACAGACATGGCCACAGGCCAGTCCAATGGAGGCAATTCTCAACTGAGTTTCCCTCTGGGGTTGGGGGGAGTTGACACCCGAAGCCATCCAGCACAGCACATTTCTATCCCCTTTGGTTCCTTTTCAGATCGTGTCTAATTCTTTCTAAAATGGAGGGGCTGGAGAGATGGCCTAGCAGTTAAGAACACTGACTGCTCTTGCAGAGGACCCGGGTTCGATCCCCAGCAACCACATGGAGGCTGAGAGCTGTCTTTAACTCCAGTTCCAGGGGAATCTGACACCCTCTTCTGATACCCTTGGCATTGCACGACACGGGTGCACAAACCTACACGCAGACAGTACATTCAAACACATAAAAAATAAATAAAAATAAATAAAAATAAAATGGAATGAATTAGAACCAAAAGCTCCTATTCAAGAAAAGAACTTCCTCCTGTTGCTTGTGATTCCCCAGGAGACTTGCTCAGTGCCAGGTCACCTGTCTCAACCAGTGCTGAGGCATACTAGGCAGCAGTGAGGAGCTGAGACCCTGTGTGGCCTGAGGCAGTTAACTGACCTCTCTGATCCTCACTGTGGTCAGTAATTGAATTAGAATAATGATGTTGCCTCTTCATAGGATTCCACAGTGCCTGTGACATGATAGTGTCCAGTGGACAATGCCCACCATCTTTCCTTAGTGTCAAGCACATTGCTGCTGTTTGTCCTGTGGACAGTGAAGTCTTCCACTGAGTCACAGCCCTTCCTTCTCCCCCCCCCTATGTATCTTGCTTGTTCCTTTTAAAGTTTATTGTTGATGGATCATTTTCTCTTGTGTAAAGGTGACTTTGAATAATATTTATGTTCCCCACTGTGTTAAAAACAAGGATCAGTGGAGTAATTAACAACCAACATAAACAAGCTTGAAGATGTTTACCCCACATAATAAGACCTAAATCATTTTGACCTCTAGCTCATAGGATACCCATCAGCGAGATCCTCCCGGCCAACTGTCAGCATCAGTCAGTCTACTTAAATCACATCGTACTGAGTTAATGAGGAAAATTATTATCAATTTTTTTATTAACAGCCTAAAGCAGTTCTAAGAAGGTAAGAGAGACAGAAATAAAGAACCAGGAAATCTGATCTGCTTCCACAGAGGCAATGTAACATAAATACTTGAAAAACACATGTTGGTAGTACAAGCTAAGTATCACACAATGAGTACTTGTCCAGTAGAGTACTAAGTCAAAACAGGGTAGCGCTCAATCAAAAACATTGAATCTACAGATTATATACTGAACTTCTGGGTTCGTGCTGTTACTGTTATTTTTATTATTTTGTCTTTACATCCTTAGCATTATTGCAGTTCCTGGCATTTGACAAACATTTGGTCAGATCAGATCAGTGAAATAAATTGTCATTTGCTTGTGAGTCCCATTTCCACAGAACAATCTACCCATGGCTGGCCACAAGATTTAAATACAGCATCACCTAGATTTGGGCACAGCATAATGTCAGACAGCCATGGCTAAAACAGGACAGTCAATGTGGTGATGACCAGCATTGATGGCCACCTCACGGCTTCCTGGACTTGGCCTGGAGGAGACTTCCACGTGCCCAGGTCTATGATGGTCATCTTGGCTTTGATACTGGGCCATGGCTGCTGCAGAGCATTCTGGGACAGCAGATAGATAGATGTCTGTGTCCTGGTTAAGAAGGAGGGTGGAGGTTTTCTCCTGAACTGCCTTTCAAGGGCAAGAGTCCAGATTGAACATAGCTGTCCAGGCTATGGTCCAAAGCAGATCCCGTTCTGAAACATTGGGCCTATATGGCTAAATAATAAAAACTACCCTGCCTTTGAGAACCTTCCAGAGACCTTTAGACTGAGTTTGTAGTCTAGTGGTCTCTAACAGATAAAAATAAATGAGAATATATATATATATATATATATATATATGTGTGTGTGTGTGTGTGTGTGTATGTGTGTATATATAGCTGTGTGTATATATATATTTATATTCTAGGTTATCAGTCTCATTCATTTCACTAACTCCTGCTCTGTTCTTTATGGTTTATCTTTTTCTTAAAATGTTCTTATTTCTCTACCAATATTAGAAGAGAGCTTTGCTGGGTATAATGTTGTTGGCAGCTATTTACTTTCAGGGCTTGAAATATATCATTCTATGCTTTTTAGGCTTTTAAAGTTGCTGATGCAGGATCCAGTGTTATTCTGATATGCTTGCACTTGTAACTTAGTATTTTTTCCTTATAACTTTGAGCATTCTTTCCTTGTTTTATATTTTTATTTACTTTATTGTATGAACACATGGTTGCGCATGTGCATACTTATGTGTGTGGGTACATGTGCACATGTGTTCACATGGGTGTGGAAGCCAGAGGTCAGTATCAGGTATAATCTCTCCACTGTTTTCCTTTTCTTTCCCCCTTTCTTTTTTTCCCTTTTTTAAAACAGAATTTTCGTGAACTACACACATTTTTACCATATTTAGAATTCTCCCTCTATCTGCACCTCTTTTAGCTGCCCACACCACCAGGTTTCATGTACTCTGTCATATGTGTTAAGACCTAGAGAGCCAAGTTTGTGTCCCCAAATGTCCTTTGGTATATTTCCTGGTTAAGCTGTCTATGGTCACATCCTTAAAGGAAACCAACTCTCTCTCTCTCTCTTTCTCTCTCTCTCTCTCTCTCTCTCTCTCTCTCTCTCTCTCTCTCTCTCTCTCTCTCTCTCTCTCTCTCTCTCTCTCTCTCTCTCTCTCTCTCTCTCTCCCTCCCTCCCTCCCAGTAATGGTCAGTTCCCAACAGTTCCACAGCTAAGTTCCTCTTCTTACCCACTTCCCCATTCCTGTGCTGGGATTTTTGTCTGGCTTGAGCTTGCAAGGGTCTTGTGCATGCTGTTGTTATTACTGTAATAAGAATAACTTCCCAGCTATCTGGAAAACTGGTTCCTTGTGGTCATCAACCATCTTTGGCTCTTACAAGCCTTCTTCCCCCCGCCCCTTCTGCAACCATCCCTGAGCCCAGGGTGCTGAAGATTTGATATAGGCATCCTATTCTGGGATAAGTTCTCTGCAATCTCTTACTCCCTGCACTTTGGCCAGCTGGGGCTTTCTGGGTTTATTGCCCCCTGTCCCTGAGGAAGCGTTGCTGGTGAGAGTTCACAAATGCATTACTATTCTTTCTGCCTCCAGCTCCCTGAGCCTTAGGTGTACAGGTTGCATTGTAGACATGTCATTCAGAGCTGGGAACCTTACAGACACTTATTCTCTACAGACGACCAGTTGTGGAACTTTGCGATTGTCTCCATCTGTTGCAAAAAGAAGCTTACTTGATGAGTGCTGAGAGGTACACTTGTCTGTAAATATAAGGATACATATTTAGAATACAGTAGCAAATTACATTGGTCTAGGAATTAGAAAAAAGTAGCTATTCTCTAGGACCTATGACCCCCCCACACACCATGTGTATTTGGCTGTGTTTACAGTAGCATGAATGAGTTTCCTCCCTTTGAGTGGACCTTAAGTCCAATGAGACAGTTTTTTATTACTCCCAAGATAAAAGCGCCACCACTGCACCAATAGAGATTATTTGAGGATCAGCCACTGTTGTGGTTCACAGTCTTCACAGAAGGATGGGTGTATTTTTGATGTTTTGATTTTAATATTCTTGGAAGGGGTCTTCTCTATCCCTGTCTTTATGGGTTCTAAATATGTCTTGTGTTCAGATAGTCTATTTCTTTCTCTAGACTTGGGGAAATTTCTGCTATCATTTCATTGACTAGAGTCTGCCTTTAGAATTTAGCTTCTTCTAACCCATGGATTCTCAGGTTTGGTCTCTTGATCACATCCCAGAGTTCCTGGACATGGTGGTTATACCTGTTTATTCTTTCCCCTGTTGCAGATCTAATTGAATTCAATGTAGTATAGAAAGCACAGGATGACATAGTGCAATAAAGCTCAATATCAACACCAGGATGAGCCCTGCTACCTACACGAACACATGGAGACTAAACAACACATTCCTGAATAATGAATGGGTCAAGGAGGAAATAAAGAAAGAAATAAAAGCATTCCTGGAACTAAATGACAGTGACATTACAACACAACAAAACCTATAGGACACTTTAAAAGGAGTCCTAAGAGGGAAGTTTATAACACTGGGTGCTTACATTAAAAAAAAAAAAAAAAAAAAAAAAAAAAAAAAAAAAAAAAACAGAAAGAGCTTATGATAAATAAGCTAACACTGCAGCTAAAACAAACTTAAAAGGGACAACAACAAATAACACCCTAAATGCAGCAGAGCAGAGAAGATAGACAAAGAAAAAGGAATAACATCCAATGAGAAATCTGAAACAAAGAAGTAAAAAGAAAACAATACGAAAAAAAACAAATTGACCAAAATTGGCTCTTTTGGAGAGAATAAACAAGATAGACAGACCATCAGCCCAGTTAACCAGAAAAAGAAAGAAGGAACACCTCCAAATCAATAAGACTCTGTGATGCAAGGGGGAAAAAATCACAACAGAACAATGACGAAGATCCAGACCATCAAATGGGAATTACTTCAAAAACCTTATACTCTATAAAAATTTTTGAACACCTACGAAAATGGATGAATATTCGCAATTCCAGGGAATCACCAAAGCTACCCAAGAAGCAGTTGACGCTTAAAAGACCCATTAATTATGATGAAGAAATGAAAATGTAATGAGACTTCCCAACCTTAAAAAAAAAAGCCCAGGGTCCAGATGGTTTCGCAGCAGAATTCTATAAAACATTTAAAAGAGACTTTGTCTTCTCACCACTTGTGCCCCTTTCCAAGGCCCAGGGAACAAACTGCGAAGAGGAGGCATGCTAGATTGTAAGGGCTGCAGAGAGATAGGGGTGAATCATGAGACTACAGGAATATAGTCTGGACTCCTAACTGATCAACATGCCTGTGCATACAAGCTTCTCCAACTGGACTATGGGAACCTTGGGTTGTTCAAAATTTGGACATAGATACTTGCAAAATGCACCAATTACTTAATTGTATGACATACCGAGTAACATCAATGTTATCTGCAAAAAATAAAAAAAAACATTTAAAGAGGACTTACAACTATTATTACTCAAACTGTTCAGAAGGATACAAGCAGAGAGAAAGCTCCCAAATTCCTTCTATGAAGCCAGCATCACTCTAATACTAAAACCAGGCAAGGATGCAACCAAAAAAAGAGAACTACAGACCCATCTCATTAATGAACTCAGATGCAAAAATTCTCAACAAAATACTTGCAAACTGTATACAGACCCACATCAAAAAGATCATTCACCATGATCAAGTTGGATTCATACCAGAGATGCAGGGATGGTTCAACATGAAAATTAGTAAATACCACAAAGCACATAAATGGACTGAAAGACAAAAACCACATGATCATCCCAATAGATGCAGAAAAAGCCTTTGACAAAAATCCAGCATCCCTTCATGATTAAAGTTCTAGAGGGAATTGGACTGGAAGAATCATTCCTCAACATAATCAAAGCCATATATAAGAGACCCACAGCCAGCATCATCCTAAATGGAGAAAAGTCAGAAGGATTTCCCATAAAGGTAGGAACCTGACAAGGCTGCCCCTTGTTGCTACTCCCCTTCAATATAGTGCGTGAAATACTGGCTAGGGCAATAAGGCAAGAAAAGGAAATTAAAAGAATACTAACTGGAAAAGAGGAAGTAAAACTATCCCTTTTTACAGATAATATGATAGTTTACCTAAAGGATGCTAAAAATTCTACCAGAAAACTCCTAGAAATGATTAAGAGTTTCAGTAAAGTGGTGGGATACAAAATCAACCTAGAAAAATCAGTAGCCTTTCTTTACGCCAACAACAAGCAACTGAAGATGGAATATAAGGAGACCTTCCCAATCACAATAGTCTCAAAAAAAAAACCTAGGAAAAAACCTAACCAAAACCCCAAAGATCTCTATAACAAAAATTATAAACTCCTGAGGAAGGAGATTGAAGAAGACATCAGAAGATGGGAAGACCTCCCATGCTCATGGATTGGAAAAATTAATATAGTAAAAATATCCATTCTACCCAAACTAATATACCAATTCAACGCAATTCCAATTAGACTTCCAAAGACATTCTTCACAGGCTTGGAAAAAAATTCTTAAATTCATATGGAACAACAAAGACTCTGAATAGCCAAAGCAACCCTGAGTAAAAAGAGCAATACAGGGGGGATTTCTATACCAGACATCAAACTATACTACAGGGCTATAGTCACAAAAACAGCATGGTACTAGCACAAAAACAGACCTGTTGACCAATGGAACAAAACTAAAGATCCAAACTTGAGCACATACAATTTCAGCCACCTCACATTTGACAAGGGGGCCAAAAAGACTCAGTGGAGGAAAGACAGCATCTTCAGCAAATGGTGCTGGGAAAACTGGATCAGCACTTGTAGAAGAATAAAATTAAACCCCTACCTCTCACCCTGTACAAAAAATCAACTCCAAATGGATCAAAGACCTCAATTTGAAACCCAAAACTCTGAAGGTGATAGAATAAAACCTTGGCAGCAACTTACAAGACAGAGGTGTAGGAAGAGACTTTCTAAATCGGACAGCAGCTGCTCAGGAAATAAGGTCGACAATTGACAAGTGGGACCTTATTAAACTCAAAAGTTTCTGTACAGCAAAAGAAACAATCAGGGAAGTAAAGAGAAAACCCACAGAGTGGGAGGGAACTTTCACCACTGATACATCTGACAGAGCATTAACTTCCAGAATATATAAACTATTCAAAAAACAAAGAAGAAAACAAATGACTCACTCAAAAGATGGAGTAAAGAGCTAAACAGATTCTTCACAAATGAGGAAATAGACATGGCTGAGAAACATCTTAAAAAGTGTTCAACATTGCTAATAATTAAGGAAATGCAAATTAAAACCACTTTAAGATATTATCTCACCCCCATAAGGCTGGCAAGGATCAAGAAAACAAATGATAGTAAATGCTGGAGAGGGTGTGGAGAAAGGGGAATACTCATCCACTGCTGGTGGGAATGCAAACTTGTACAACCACTATGGAAAGCAGTATGGAGAACCCTTAAAAGACTCAAAATGAGCCTACCACCTGACCCAGCCATACCACTTCTGGGTATATATCCATCAGACTCTTCCTACCAGAGAGATACATTTACAGCCATGTTTATTGCAGCTCTCTTCACAGTAGAGAAGAGCTGGAACCAACCTAAATGTTCCTCAACTGACAAGTGGATAGAGAAAATGTGGTACATCTACACAATGGAGTTCTATGCAATGGTAAAGAAAGATGACATCATGAAATTTGCAGGTAAATGGATGGAACTAGAAGATTTTATGCTAAGTAACACAATCCCAGAAAACCAAAAGACAAATGGTACCTCTTATCTGTGGATGCTAGTACCAAGTACCTAGTTGTAAGACAAACTGAGCAGCATTAGTGTTATATTCCTCATGATCTAAAGACAACTGTGCTCTTGCATTGTGAATCCCTACACAGGTTCTAGAGCTGACCTAACATTTATTTTCAGTCCTTGGGTTTTTGGTACATGATGAAGGGTATGTGTGCATCTTTTAGAGTAATATGGGATTAAAATGGAAAGATGTGAATCAAGAAATATGATGTGGAAATAACATACAGTTGGTTCCCAAAAGATACGATCTGAATATAGGTGTAATAGGCTGGTGCAACTTAGCCTTTCCAAGTGCTTAACGACCATACTTAACACCCATACCAATTTGGCCAAGAGACCTAAGGGATAACTTTGTTCCTTGCCTTCAGAATTCAACTAAGTCTTAGGGAATTATGCATGGGGGCATCTCTTGAAATATCCTGCAAATGTGGGTCACCAATCTTCCTGTTTAGGGAGGTCTTGGAGAGCCACTGATGGGACTTCAGCCCGTGTCCAGTCTATAAAGAGGACAGTCTGCTCATGCTTCAGAAAAGGAAGTCTGGTTGAGCAAGACCTGATTTTGTCCTTGAGTGGATGGAACTGGTAAATGATAAGCTGAAAGGAGCAAGGTGCTCCCACCCCCCCCCAGAGACCCCTGAGGACCACATCCTCAACTGACCTTGAGAACAAAAACCTTGGTTAATCTGGGCTGTGTGGCCTTAAGCATCCAAAAGGAAAGTAAAACCAGGTATAAATAATCAGTAAGACTAGAGAAACTGTACTACAGACATAAAATTTGAGATCTTAGTAAAGAGACAAAAAGGAAAAAAGAGAGAGTACTGTTGTTTGGCCTGTCTTCAACTCTTACTGGCAAGTGCATCAACTTTGTGGCTGCCATTGCTTTTGGCACTCCTCAAAGACATGAGACACAGCTTTTTAACCTTCCAACATGGACTGAGGATTCATGTCTCTCCAAGAATCCTCCAAAGCTTCAATGCCAGATGGGGACTACTGAGATACCCAGCTTGTGGACCAAACATCTAAGGGGATGTCAGACTCATCAGAATACAGACTGCTATTGTTGGACTACCTGGGCTGTATCATGGAGGCCAGTGCAGGGGGATCAAGACAGGGCACATGCTTACTGGACTTCATTTGGGGGACCATGGGAGGGAAAGACCCCCATGTAGAGCAAAAGTACAGGATCAATAGTTGTTTGGGATTGCCAAGGAGGAACTTTCGAGCACTTCCTTAAGGAAAACATGACATCTTTTAGGAAAAAAAAATCCTACAATTCAAGTGATATGTTATATATAATGATTATATATATATATATATATATATATATATATATATATATATATCATACTGTAGCAGTACAAGTTGAAGAGAACACCAAACAAAAGACTGAAAAAAAAAACTCTGGAGACTCAGAAAAGATACAGGACATGTATGGCAGGGACTCGGGTGGGGTGGGGGCATGGAAAGGGAACGCAATTCTAGATTCAATTGAGAAATGAAGTATGACCTATGGAAAAAAGTTTAATAATAAAAATGTATTTAGGGGCTGGAGAGAACGCCTAGCGTTAAGAGCGGCCCACCGCTCTTACAGAGGACCCAGGTTCGTCCCTGCACCCACATGGCGGCTGAGAACCGTCTGAAGCTCCAATTCCAGGAGAACTCCAGTTCCAGGGGGATCCGAGACCCCTTCTGACCTCCGCGGCGTTGACGACATGGGTGCACAGACTTGCATGCAGACAGTACATTCATACACATACAGAAAAAATTAAAATAATTAAAAAAAATTAAAAAAATAAAAAATAAAAAAATTTAAAAAAAAAAAATGTATTTAGGGGCTGGAGAGATGGCCTAGCGGTTAAGAGCGCCGACTGCTCTTACAGAGGACCCGGGTTCGATCCCCAGCACCCACATGGCGGCCGAGAGCCGTCTGAAACTCCAATTCCAGGAGAACTCCAGCTCCAGGGGAATCCGAGACCCTCTTCTGACCTCCGCGGCGTTGCACGACACGGGTGCACAGACTTGCATGCAGGCAGTACATTCATACACATACAGAAATAAATAAAATTAATAAAAATTTAAAAAAAATGTACTTATAAAAAAAGAAAGCACAGGTTGAGATGGCAAAGCATGATAACTAAGGCAACAAGAATGGAAGAAGTTTTCCTGGGGAGAAATGGAACAAAATAGGGAGCCTGAAATAGCAACGCAAGAAAGAGCAGTGCCGCAGATCCTGAGAGCCGGAGGAAAAGCATCCAATCACATTGTGTCCTGGACTACTCTGCCGGTACCACAGAATGCCTGAGTCTGAGTCATTTGTAGAGAACAAGTTCTTTTGGCTCCCAATTCTGAACACTGGGAAGACCAAAGCACAGTGGGAACTTAATACAGAGCTTCATGCTTTGTAAAACGAGATGGGAGGCCAAACAGCATGAGTAACCCCTTACAGAGATGACACATCCACTCTTGAAAAAGCAGAATTAATCAATCCCATGGATTGAGCCCTGGTGGACTAATCACCTCTTAAAGGCTCCACCTCTTTGGATAACAATTGAAGAAGACACACACAGTTGACCTCTGGCCTCCACCACACTGGCGTACGTGTACATGTGCAACAGCACAGACACAAGAACACACACATTCACAAGTACACACACACACACACACACACACACATCAGCATTAAGGGGTAGAGATGGGAAGAGGTCTGAGTATGATCAAAATATAGGGCATAAAATTCTCAGAGAATCAGGGGGCAGGGGAGTTATCTCAACCAGTAAGAGCACTGGGTGCTCCTCCAAAGGACCCAGGTTCAATTCCAGGCACCCACAGGGTAGCTAACAACTGCAGTCCTTAACTCCAGTCTCGCAGGATCTGATGCCATCTTTGGGCCTCTGTGGATCTTGCATGTTGTGGGTGGACTTGCAAGCAAACCATTCAAACACATAACATTAAAAAAAATCATTTAAAAAGTAAAATGAGTGTGCCGGTGTGGTGCCACACACCTTTAATCCTAGCACTTGGGAGGCAGAGGCAGGTGGATCTCTGTGAGTTCAAGGCCAGCCTGGTCTACAGAGTGAGCTCCAGGCCAGCTGGGACTAAAGGGAGGCCCTGTCTCAAAAAAAATACCAAAAAAAAAAAAAATTCTCAAGAATCAATAAAAAATGTTTTAAATAAAAAAAAGAAGCTCCACCTCTTAAAGCTCTTACAATGGAAATTAGATTTCAACATGTATTTAGGAGAAGATAGTTAAACCTTAGCTCAGATATATCATTTTTTACCTATAAAACTGATAACTTTTTGTTTTGAGATGCTAAAGATCAAACCCAGAGTTTTGTCTATGATAGGCAAGTGCTGAACCATTGATGTAAACCTTCAGTCCCAAGACAGATGGGGGTTTCTAATGTCTTAATAAGCTGATGAGTTGGATGATGAACTCCACCCAATGCCTCTAGCCCAACACGTGGCCTGCTTAGAGTGAGGAAAAACGGACTTCCCAGGAAAATTAGAAGTCACGTGAAGACAGAAGGCAGACTTGGAAGTGATGCAGCCACAAACCAATGGAGCCAGGGAATGCCGGCAGCTACTGGGGCCCGGAGGGACAAAAAGGGACTTTCCTCAAGAGCCTCCAGAGAGAGGGGCTCTAATGGCGCCCGGCTGTCCTCAGACATCTGGCCTCCAGGAGAGAGCAACTTTCTGTTGTTACCTTGCACAGGCTCCTTTATTGAATAAACTTGGCTGCAAAGTGACAGCAATCTACATGTCAATCTTTGTACTAAGTGAGCTGCACTCCATAGAGTGTAATAAACATTCTTTCTCTCACTTACGTCTAGCTCTTCTCTAAATATCTGGCTAAAACTGTAAGCTATTCTCATATATTTCCAAGAGACTTAAGATAATTCAAAGGCCTTTGGAAATTTTAATTGTAAGATCGCTCCTATTATACTAACCTGAATATCCAGCCCAGAGTAATATCAAAATTAATTTCTTATCCTAATTAAAGTTCTCCTTTCTCAAGCAAGTTGGTAGTCTGCCTTGTAGTGGGTGGGGGTGGGGTAAGGCGGGCTGAGACTTCTTTCCTTCCCGGCTCCCCGCTTCCTTGACCTGCACTGGGTCTGACCACTTCTCCAGAGTGAGGAGATGAAGGAGGAAGAGAGGTGAGGGACAGAAAAGGCCTTTGTTGTTTTCTCAAGGAGAGGGTAGCCATGGTCGCTGAAAGACTGCTCCACTGGTGTTTATACTGTATGCAGGGGCAGGCATGTGCCTTAGTCCTTCCGCTGTGCCAGACTGACGTCCCTGGGAAGCTGTTTCCGTCACTGGGAACTATATTCCTCACCTCACTAACAGGCAATAGGCATCAACGTCTGATGAGGGCTGGAGAGGCCCACCTTGCACCTCAGCTAGTTCAGAGCCTGTGGCGCGGCCTCCCGCCTGCGGCCTCCCGCCTCGCCGTGTCTGCTGTTGATGGGGAAGGCAGCACAGTGGACTGCAGAAGTTATCTTGCCTACTAATTCTGCCACACTCCATTTGGCTGAGTGTGGCAGTCACACGGTTGCACAGTGTGACTGTGGGCTGCAGGGCAGCTCAGAGGAATCTGTGCCAGGAGCTGGAGTGTACAGCATTGTCTGTACTGGATTCAGAATCCCAAAGCTGATTAGGTCTGTTTTGGTTTTTTGTCTTTTTTGAGACAAGGTCTCCCTATAGCCCCAGCTGTTCTGGAACTCACTCTGTAGACCAGGCTGGCCTTGTGCTCAGAGATTCTCCTGCCTCTGCCCCCGGAGTGCTAGGATTAAAGGCGTGTGTGCACCACCATGCCCGGCTTAAAGATGGTTCTTAGTCGCCATGTGGGTGCTGGGAATTGAACCCGGGTCCTCTATAAGAACAATTGGTGCTCTTAACCACTAAGCCATCTCTCCAGCCCCCAAGCTGATTTGTGTGGGGGGTGCTTCCATTGGTTCCCCCAGACACACCCATGTGATTACAGCTTCTTTTCTGTGGATAATGCCTCATCTGGATGGATATTTATAATTCCTGTCAAGCTCGTGGAGACCTGGCTGTCATTCTCTATTGGGATTGCTTTGGCCTTCTAGAGAGTACTTTAAACAAGTCCAAGGTGGTTCCAAGCTGAATCCTTCCAAAATGTCTCCCAGTTGGTCCCCTGAGAGGCCCCTCACTTGCCCCAACTTGCCCTTAGTGTGAGCTGCTTCACCCCGATTCTAGCCAACAGGATTTGTCAGAAGTGAGTCAAATGTCAATCCCCAGATCTTCTGTCTTGAGTCAGCACACACCAAGCCCTCACATTTGGCCTGAAGGACAAACAGCTCCCTCCTCCCCGGCCTGTGAGAGGGAGACAGATGCACAGCACCTGCCATCTCTATACAGAAGACTCTCACCCTTAGTGCTGAATGTCATCACTGTGATGTCAGAGACAGAGCTTTCCATCCACACATTCTTCGCAAGTTGTGTAGATGCTCACTACGCATCTCACTTTAGAGCATGGAATTTCTTGACACTTTGTCTTACTCAGGGTGTGTATGTGTGTGTGTGTGTGTGTGTGTGTGTGTGTGTGTGTGTTTGTGTGTGTGTGTTTGAGTGGTATGTGTATGCAGATGTGTGCAGACACGTGCACACCAGAGGTCATCCTCAGATGGTGACCTTAGGGTTCCATCCACCTTGTTTTCTAAGTAAACCATTTCCTTTCTTCAACATATATTTTTATTTGATTTTTTACGTGTTCCATACATACATCTTAATCATGCTTAAACTCCCCTCCGCCCTCTATAGCTCCACTGGATTTCATGCATTTGGATTTCATGCATTACGTGTCCCCAGATGTTCCTCAGTTCTACCATGTCTTTTCAGACAGGGTCTGTCACTGGCCTGGAGTTCTCAAAGCAGGCTAGGGATGGGCCTGCCCTGCCTCCCAGCACAGGGATCACGGTGTGTGCCCCCTGCCTCCCAGCACTGGGGTCATAGTGTGCACCCCTCATCTGGTCTTTGTACACATGTTCTTAGGATCAAACTCAGGTCCTCAGGCTTGTGTGGCAAGCATTTTACCAACTAAGATATCTCCCAGTCCTTTGTGTGTGTTTGTGTGTGTATGTGTGTGTGTGTGTATTTGTGTATGTGTGTGTTTAATGTAGTCCAACATGTCATTCTTTGGTCCTTGAGACAAAGGAAGAAGTTCATACTCCAGGTTGGTCTTGGAACTATTGATTCTATTTCCCAGGGGCTGTGAGCAAATGATATAACAAGTTAGAGCCTCCATTTCTTTTCTTCTTCTTCTTCTTCTTCTTCTTCTTCTTCTTCTTCTTCTTCTTCTTCTTTTTTTTAATCTTTTTGAGACAGGGTCTCCCTTTAGTCCCAGCTGGCCTGGAACTCACTCCATAGACCAGGCTGGCCTTGAACTCACAGAGATCCACTTGCTTCTGCCTCCCGAGTGCTAGGATTAAAGGCATGTGCCACCATGCCCAGCTAGCCTCCATTTCTTTATAAAAAAAAAAATGGGATAGCAATCTGCAATTCGCAGAGCCAGTGTGGAGGGGAAAGAGAATGTGTTCTTTGAAAGCACCTACTTTCATGCTTAGAACAAATACCCAACAAGAGAATAGCCTTCATTTCTGTTCTAGAAGAAAATGGATAACCAAGCTATACAAGTGCATAGATAAAAACAACAGTTTAAAACTTATGTTTATAATCAATAAATGACTTGGAAGCGAAGCCCTAACATGAGATAAATTTGCTAGAAACCAAACCCAGACCTTCCCTTTCATGTTCCCGTGCTGAATGTTCTATGTGTAGGCGGTACACCACTTATCTAAGGTAAACTAAGACTTGGGAACAGAAATTAGGTTTAGACTTTTCTTCATTTCTGTCACCCCCACTAGGCCCCATATAAACACTGCCAAGCTGTAAAATCTGCCTACTATTCCTGGAGACAATCTTTTCTGAATATACAATATACTGGGTAGACTGATAATATGCTCTGGAACAAAACAAAGAAAATATATCCAACTCACAGTTGGCAGCTGGGTTCCTCATCAGTGTGTGGATAATATTTCACCCTGTCATAACCAGGGAGTCCTGTCAAGCTTGCACACTAGGACAGTGACATGGGTGGTCCTGATGCACTGGACCAATGCCCAGCAAATACAGTCAATATACAGAATCACTGGCCGAGCCTGAAGGCTTATTATAACCTTCTGGTGGCTTCTCTCATGCTGCTTTTAGTACAAAACTTCTCTCTTTTTTTCTAAGAAAATAGATGTGCTTGAAAAAAATGGGTAATCAGTTAATTTTTAGGAGTCAAATATGAAAATTCCAGCTGATTCCGATTCTGGAGACTTGAATCAAATTATCATGTCCTGAGATATGTGCAGGAACCCAGAAGGGTTTAGAACTAATGGAAAATTTAGACAAAGGCAGATTAGGTCCAAGAGAAACACAGAGTTTATTTAAAGATATATACACACAGTAACCCAATCAAGATCTGAAGCCAAGTGTTCCTGTCATTGAGCCCCTGGGAACTTTGTACTCTGCCACTGCCTCGCAGTGAAGGGCACCGCCACTTGCAGTTACCCATTTACTGCTCTTTGGCAAGCCTGGTCTCTGGACCATAGGGGCACAGTGATAAACCCATGGACCTCGGAGGTGGCCACATCTTGATGTGGATCCTCCTTAGCTACCCATGAGCTGTGTGACTTGGTACTCTTACTTTACTTACCGGAGACTCTGTTTCCTCATAGGTAATGGTGGTCACAACAGCAGTTCTTTACAGGGCTGTCACCTTCAGTGAGAGACCTGTCCTGACCCTGCTGGCTACTGGCTGAGGAAGTCCTTCCTCACAAGGGCCTTCTTGCAGGAGTGGCCTGGATCTTACACTGGAAAAAAGAATTTCAAGATGGGTCTGGATACAGCAGAGTTCAGATCTATTAGGAGAGACAAATCCCTGAACACCCAAGTGTGGTTGTGAGTTTCTAAAGATCAAGAGTTGCATGTAAACTGTCTTCACACCAGCTATGGCTTCTCAAGTTATTTCACTTAAAGGATGGAATGCATACCCAGGTTCAAAGATTAAGTAAAACTAAAAAATTTTCAGTTAAAAATTAACTGGTTTAGGGGCTGGAGAGATGGCCTAGCGGTTAAGAGCGCCGACCGCTCTTACAGAGGACCTGGGTTCGATCCCCAGCACCCACATGGCGGCCGAGAGCCNTGTGTGTGTGTGTGTGTGTGTGTGTGTGTGTGTTGTTTTGTTTTGTTTTGAGATAGAGTCTCCCGGTAGCCCCAGGTGGCCTGGAATTTGCTATGTAGAGCAGGCTGGCCTCAAACTCACAAAGATCCACCTGCCTCCAGCTTCCAAGTGCTGAGATTACAGGTGTGAAATGAAACCCATTATTTTCCACATTTAATACATGCTAATAAAAGTTACAAGTATTATACCCTGAAAAAGAAGGTAACTGTGCAGTGCCCTGAGATCCTCTAGAGGCTGTGCTTAGGAAAGTCTTTCTTTAACAGTAGACCAATAATTGCTCCAGACCCATATAACAAATTATGAAAGCAAGATCCAAAAGGATTAATTTTTTTCCAAGTAGTTGAGCCACAGCCCAGAAAAAGTTTAAGTTTACAAGAATACAAGAATATAAAGCCACCAAAAATAACATTCACAATAGTTGGCATCCAAACAGAGGTCACTAGGCATGCAAAGAAAATGTGACTTTGGGTTAGGCAAAGATCTCTTACAATGACCTCTACAAAAATTATCCACAAATTATAAACTGGATTCCATCAAAGTTGAAATTGGGGGGCTGGAGAGATGGCCTAGCGGTTAAAAGCGCCGACCGCTCTTACAGAGGACCTGGGTTCGATCCCCAGCACCCACATGGCGGCCGAGAGCCGTCTGAAACTCCAATTCCAGGAGAACTCCAATTCCAGGGGGTGGCATTGCATGACACGGGTACACAAACCTGCAGGCAAACAGTACATTCATACACATAGGAAATAAATAAAATTAATAAAAAAAATAAATAAAAATTAACTGGTTTACCTCTATACTGGAGGGCTTCTGTCCTTCTGGGAAGAGAGAATTTCAGTGGGGAATTTCCTCCATTGTGATGGCCTGTGGGCATGTCTGTGAGGGCTTTTCTTGAGATGAGTGATGTGGGAAGGCCCAACCCACTGTGGGTAATGCCAAGCCTGGGCAAGTTGTTCTGTACTTTATAATAAAGCACGGGGGTCACCAGGGAGGGAGTCCCTGCTTCCAAGTTCCTGCCTGAGCTTTTGCCTTGGCTTCCCTTGATGAAGGACTGTACTGTACTGTAAGCTGAAATAACCCTTTCCTCTCCAAGTCGGTTTTGGGCATAGTGTTTATCACAGCAACAGAAAGCTAACAACTACTTCTTTCTCTTGAATTTTCTTTGTAAGTGAAATTACAGAGTAGCTTATCCACCCTGTTGAGATGAAAGGATGAGAGAAGACTGCTGACTGGTTAACTCAAAGATGTAAGGATGAGAGAAGACTGCTGATTGGTTAACTCAAAGAGGTAAGGATGAGAGAAGACTGCTGATTGTTGAACTTAAAGATGTAAGGATGAGAGAAGACTGCTGATTGGTTAACTCAAAGGTTGTATATGTTCTGCCCTTAACTCTGGTTAATTTACTGATTTAACATCATCAGTTCTAGTTTCCTTTCTGTTGTGATAAAACATTGACCTTTATTTTTTTTTTTTAATTAATTTTTATTGATACAAAAAATAAAAAAATTTAACAAAAAAAAATGTATTCAGGGGCTGGAAGAGATTGGCCTAGCGGTTAAAGAGAGCGACTGCTTCTTACAGAGGACCCGGGGTTCGATCCCAGCAACCACAGGGCGGCCGAGAGCCGTCTGTAAATCCAATTCCAGGAGAACTCAGCTCCAGGGGAATCCGAAGACCTCTTTCTGACACCTCCGCGGCGTTTGCACGACACGGGTTGCATGCAAGACTTGCATGCAGGTACAGTACATTCATACACATAAGAAATAATAGAAATTAATAAAAATTTAAAAAAATGTACTATATAAAAAAGAAAGCACAGGTTGAGACTGGCAAGCATGATATAAGGCAACAAGAATGGAAGAAGTTTTCCTGGGGAGAAATGGAACAAAATAGGGAGCCTGAAATAGCAACGCAAGAAAGAGCAGTGCCGCAGATCCTGAGAGCCGGAGGAAAAGCATCCAAATCACATTGTGTCCTGGAACTAACTCTGCCGGTACACAGAATGCCTGAGTCTGAGTCATTTGTAGAGAACAAGTTCTTTTGGCTCCCAATTCTGAACACTGGGAAGACCAAAGCACAGTGGGAACTTAATACAGAGCTTCATGCTTTGTAAAACGAGATGGGAGGCCAAACAGCATGAGTAACCCCTTACAGAGATGACACATCCACTCTTGAAAAAGCAGAATTAATCAATCCCATGGATTGAGCCCTGGTGGACTAATCACCTCTTAAAGGCTCCCCTCTTTGGATACACAATTTGCAGAAACACACACACATTGTACCTCTGGCCTCCACCACACGGCGTACGTCGTACATCTTGCAACAGCACAGACACAAGAACGACACACATTCACTAAGTACAAAACACACAAAGCACACCACCACATCAGCGATTAAGGGGTAGAGATGGGAAGAGGTCTGAGTATGATCAAAATATAGGGCATAAAATTCTCAGAGAATCAGGGGGCAGGGGAGTTATCTCAACCAGTAAGAGCACTGGGTGCTCCTCCAAAGGACCCAGGTTCAATTCCATGCAACCCAACAGGGAGCTAACAACTGCAGTCCTTAACTCCAGTTCGCAGGATCTGATGCCAATCTTGGGGCTCTCTGTGGATCTTGCCATGTTGTGGGTGGACTGTGCAAGCAAAACCATTCAAAACATAAGCATTTAAAAAAAATCATTTAAAAAGAAAATGAGTGGCCGGTGTGGTGCCACACACCTTTAATCCTAGCCTTGGAGGCAGAAGGCGGTTGATCTCTGTGGAGTTCAAGGCCAGCGCCTTGGTCTACAGAGTGAGCTACCTAGGCCACTGGGACTTAAAGGGAGGCCCTATGTCTCAAAAACAAAAATACCAAAAAAAAAAAATTCTCAAAGAAACAAATAAAAAATGTTTTTAACAAAAAAAAGACAGCTCCACCTCTTAAAGCTCTTACAATGGAAATTAGATTTCAACATGTATTTAGGAGAAGATAGTTAAACCTTAGCTCAGATATATCATTTTTTCAGACCGTATAAAACTGATAACTTTTTGGTTTTGAGATGCTAAAAGAGTCAAACAGAGTTTTGTCGTATGACTAAGCAAGTGCTGAACCATTGATGTAAACCTTCAGTCCCAAGACAGATGGGGGTTTCTAATGTCTTAATAAGCTGATGAGTTGGATGATAACTCCACCCAATGGCCTCTAGCCCAACACTGTGGCCTGCTTAGAGGTGAGGAAAAACGGTACTTCCCAGGAAATTAGAAGTTCACGTGAAGACAGAAGGCAGAGACTGAAGTGATGCAGCCACAAACCAATGGAGCCAGGGAATGCCGGCAGCTACTGGGGCCCGGAGGGACAAAAAGGGACTTTCCTCAAGAGCCTCCAGAGAGAGGGGCTCTAATGGCGCCCGGCTGTCCTCAGACATCTGGCCTCCAGGAGAGAGCAACTTTCTGTTGTACCTTGGCACAGGCTCCTTATTGAATACAACTTGGCTGCAAAGTGACAGCAATCTACATGTCAATCTTTGTACTAAGTGAGCTGCGACTCCATAGAGTGTAATAACATTCTTTCTCTCACTTACGTCTAGCCTTCTCTAAATAATTCTGGCTAAAACTGTAAGCTATTCTCATATAATTTCAAGAGACTTAAGATAATTCAAAGGCCTTTGAAATTTTAATTTAAGATCGCTCCTATTATTACTAACCTGAATAATCCAGGCCCAGAGTAATATCAAAATTAATTTCTTATCCTAATTAAAGTTCTCCTTTCTCAAGCAAGTTGGTAGTCTGCCTTGTAGTGGGTGGGGGTGGGGTAAGGCGGGCTGAGACTTCTTTCCTTCCCGGCTCCCCGCTTCCTTGACCTGCACTGGGTCTGACCACTTCTCCAGAGTGAGGAGATGAAGGAGGAAGAGAGGTGAGGGACAGAAAAGGCCTTTGTTGTTTTCTCAAGGAGAGGGTAGCCATGGTCGCTGAAAGACTGCTCCACTGGTGTTTATACTGTATGCAGGGGCAGGCATGTGCCTTAGTCCTTCCGCTGTGCCAGACTGACGTCCCTGGGAAGCTGTTTCCGTCACTGGGAACTATATTCCTCACCTCACTAACAGGCAATAGGCATCAACGTCTGATGAGGGCTGGAGAGGCCCACCTTGCACCTCAGCTAGTTCAGAGCCTGTGGCGCGGCCTCCCGCCTGCGGCCTCCCGCCTCGCCGTGTCTGCTGTTGATGTGGAAGGCAGCACAGCTGGACTGCAGAAGTTATCTTGCCTACTAATTCTGCCACACTCCATTTGGCTGAGTGTGGCAGTCACACGGTTGCACAGTGTGACTGTGGGCTGCAGGGCAGCTCAGAGGAATCTGTGCCAGGAGCTGGAGTGTACAGCATTGTCTGTACTGGATTCAGAATCCCAAAAGCGATTAGTCGATGTTTTGGTTTTGATCTTTTTTGAGACAAGGTTCCCTATAGCCCCAAGCTGTTCTCTAGAACCACTCATGTAGACCAGGCTGTGCCGGCTGTGCCTCAACACGAGATTCTCCTGCCTCTGCCCCGGAGTGCTAGGAATAAAGGCTGTGTGCACCACATTGCCCGGCTTAACAGAATGGTTCTTAGTCGCCAATGTGGGTGCTGGGAATTGAACACCGTTGTTCCTCTTATAAGAACAGTTGGTGCTCTAACCAATAAGCCATCTTCTCCAGCCCCAAGCTGATTGTGTGGGGGGTGCATTCCATTGGTTCGCCCCAGACACACCATGTGATTACAGCTTCTTTTCTGTGGATAATGCCTCATCTGGATGGATATTTATAATTCCTGTCAAGCTCGTGGAGACCTGGCTGTCATTCTCTATTGGGATTGCTTTGGCCTTCTAGAGAGTACTTTAAACAAGTCCAAGGTGGTTCCAAGCTGAATCCTTCCAAAATGTCTCCCAGTTGGTCCCCTGAGAGGCCCCTCACTTGCCCCAACTTGCCCTTAGTGTGAGCTGCTTCACCCCGATTCTAGCCAACAGGATTTGTCAGAAGTGAGTCAAATGTCAATCCCCAGATCTTCTGTCTTGAGTCAGCACACACCAAGCCCTCACATTTGGCCTGAAGGACAAACAGCTCCCTCCTCCCCGGCCTGTGAGAGGGAGACAGATGCACAGCACCTGCCATCTCTATACAGAAGACTCTCACCCTTAGTGCTGAATGTCATCACTGTGATGTCAGAGACAGAGCTTTCCATCCACACATTCTTCGCAAGTTGTGTAGATGCTCACTACGCATCTCACTTTAGAGCATGGAATTTCCTTGACCACTTTGTCTTACTCAGGTGTGTATGTGTGTGTGTGTGTGTGTCGTGTGTGTGTGGTGTTGTTGTGTGTGTTGTGTTGGTGGAGTGGTATGTGTAGCAGATGTGTGCAGACACGTGCACACCAGAGGTCATCCTCAGATGGTGACCTTAGGGTTCCATCCACCTTGTTTTCTAAGTAAACCATTTCCTTTTCTTCACACATATATTTTTTATTTGAATTTTTTACGTGTTTCCATAATACATCTTAATCATGCTTAAACTCCCCTCCGCCCTCTATAGCTCCACTGGATTTCATGATTTGGATTTCATTGCATTACGTAAGTCCCCAGATGTTCCTCAGTTCTACCAATGGTCTTTTCAGAGACAGGGTCTCCCGTACCTGGCCTGGAGTTCTCAAAGCAGGCTAGGGATGGGCCTGCCCTGCCTCCCAGCACAGGGATCACGGTGTGTGCCCCCTGCCTCCCAGCACTGGGGTCATAGTGTGCACCCCTCATCTGGTCTTTGTACACATGTTCTTAGGATCAAACTTCAGGTCCTCAGGCTGTGTGTGCAAGCACCTTTACCAACTAACGATTATCTCCCAGTCCTTTGTGTGTGTGTTGTGTGTGTATGATGTGTGACGTGTGTTTTGTTGTTGTGTTGTGTTTAATGTAGTCCAACATGTCATTCTTTGGTCCTTGAGACAAAGGAAGAAGTTCATACTCCAGGTTGGTCTTGGAACTATTGATTCTATTTCCCAGGGGACTGTGGCAATGATATGAACAAGTTAGAGCCTCCATTCTTTTCTTTCTTACTTCTTCTTCTTCTTCTTCTTCTTCTTCTTCTTCTTCTTCTCTTCTTCTTTTTCTTCTACCATCTTTTTGAGACAGGGTCTCCCTTAGTCCCAGCTGGCCTGGAAAATCACTCCATAGACCAGCTGGCCTTGAACTCACAGAGACTCCACTTGCTTCTGCCTCCGAGTGCTAGGATTAAAGCATATGTGCCACCATGCCCAGCTAGCCTCTCATTTTCTTTATAAAAAAAAAATGGGATACAGCAATCTGCAATTCGCAGAGCCAGTGTGGAGGGGAAAGAGAATGTGTTCTTTGAAAGCACCTACTTTCATGCTTAGAACAAATACCCAACAAGAGAATAGCCTTCATTTCTGTTCTAGAAGAAAATGGATAACCAAGCTATACAAGTGCATAGATAAAAACAACAGTTTAAAACTTATGTTTATAATCAATAAATGACTTGGAAGCGAAGCCCTAACATGAGATAAATTTGCTAGAAACCAAACCCAGACCTTCCCTTTCATGTTCCCGTGCTGAATGTTCTATGTGTAGGCGGTACACCACTTATCTAAGGTAAACTAAGACTTGGGAACAGAAATTAGGTTTAGACTTTTCTTCATTTCTGTCACCCCCACTAGGCCCCATATAAACACTGCCAAGCTGTAAAATCTGCCTACTATTCCTGGAGACAATCTTTTCTGAATATACAATATACTGGGTGACTATAATATGCTTCTGAAAAAAAACAGAAGAAAATATACCAACTCACAGTTGGCAGCTGGGTTCCTCATCAGTGTGTGGATAATATTTCACCCTGTCATAACCAGGGAGTCCTGTCAAGCTTGCACACTAGGACAGTGACATGGGTGGTCCTGATGCACTGGACCAATGCCCAGCAAATACAGTCAATATACAGAATCACTGGCCGAGCCTGAAGGCTTATTATAACCTTCTGGTGGCTTCTCTCCATGCTGCTTTTAGTACAAAACTTCTCCATCTTTAAGAGCGCCGACCGCTCTTACAGAGGACCTGGGTTCGATCCCCAGCACCCACATGGCGGCCGAGAACCATCTGATACTCCAATTCCAGGAGAACTCCAGTTCCAGGGAATCCGACACCCTCTTCTGACCTCCGCGGCATTGCACTACACGGGTGCACACACTTGCACAGACAGTACATTCATACACATACAGAAATAAATAAAGAATTAAAAAAATATATATATATATATATATTTTTTTTTTTGGTCTTTTCGAGACAGGGTCTCCCCGTAGCCGCAACAACTCACTCTGTAGACCAGGCTGTTCTTAACTCACAAAGATCCGCCTGCCTCTGCCTCCCAAGTGCTAGGATTAAAGGCGTGCGCCACCACGCCCGGCTAAAAAAACACATATTCTTATTGTATGAACATAGCACATTTTGTTTAGATATTTACATATGGGTGCTTATGTTGCTTCTACCTTGTGGCTATTGTAAATAATGATGCTATAAATATATGTGTACAAAGTCAGGTGTCGTGGTGCACACTTTAATCCCAGCACTTAGGAGGCAGAGGCAGGTGGATGTCTGTGAGACTGAGTCCATCCTGGTCTACATAGTGAGTTCCAGGTCATCTGGTGCTAGAGGAAGACCCTGTCTAAAAACAAGACCAAAATAAATAAATAAATGAATAAATATGTACAATATTTGAGTCTCTGTTTTCAATTCTTTTGTATGCATACCCAGAAGTGGAATTGGTGGATTGTGTGATAATCCTATTTTAATTATAAAACGTGTTTTTTTCCAAATATTTGCTCACTTTTCTTGTGAGCTCTCTGACATTTTCTTTTTTTTTTTTTTTTTTTTTTTTTTTTTTTTTTTAGACATGGTTTCCTTTTTCCCCCAGCTGGTCTGGAGCTCGCTCTGTAAACCAGGCTGGTCTTGAACTCACAGAGATCTGCCTGCCTCTGCCTCCCAAGTGCTGTGATTAAAGGCATGTACCACCATGACCAACTATTTTTATTATTTTTATGTGTTTGAGTATATTTCCTGTATGCATGTAAGTGTGCCTGTGTTGTGCAATGCCTCAGAAGAGGGCATTGAATTCCTCTGGAACTAGAGTTAGGATAGTTGTGAGCTACCATGTGGGTGCTAGGAATTGAACCTGGGTCCTCTGCAAGAGCAGCTGGTGCTCTTAACTGCTAAGCCATCTCTCCAGAGATGGTTTTAAAACATGTTTTTAAGAAGGGATTTATGTCTAAAACATATAAAGAGCCCTGAAACATCAATAAACAAACAACCTAGTAAAATTTGGGTAAATGATGTAAACAGACACTTTGCCGAAGAAGGTGTATGAGTAGCACAAAACCATTTGAAACATGCTTAATATCATTACCATCATTTGGAAAATGTAATTTTTTATTTTTTATTGTTATTAACCTTTTTCCATACATCATACATCATTTCTCAATCGAATCTAGAGTCACTTCCCTTTCCATACCCCCCACCCCACCCGAGTTCCCACATTCTGCCACACATGTCCTGCATCTCTTGGAAAATGTAATTTAAAGCACAACTGAGCACTATAGCTTATTATAATGGTAAATTAAAAGGATTATGCAGAGTATCAGCAAGGTTATAGAGAAACTAGAACTCATTACACTGTCAGAAATGCCAAATTATATTTGGTAGTTTGGTTTTTTTTTTTTAAACGTAAGCATAGGCGAGACGGATGAGATGCATAGCAAGCATGAGGACCCAAGTTTGATCTCAGGATGCAAGCAAAAAAGCTGAGCTTGGCAGTGGATGCCTGTAATCCCATTTGGGGGAGGCAGGGATGGGAGGATCCTTGGGGCTCGCTGGCCAATCAGTTTAACTGAATTGAGCTCCAAGTTCAGTGAGAAATCCTGTCTCAACAAGTAAGGTAGAGAGTGATTAAGGAAAACACCCTGCATCATCCTCTAACTTATACACATACAAATAAATAAACAAACGAACAAACATTAAACATATACCTATCTTATGATCCAGCTATTTTACTTCTATGTATTTACCCAACTGCAAAGAAAGCATGTATCTACATGAAGAGCTGTGAATGTTCAAAGCATGTATCTACATGAAGAGTTGTATGTGAATGTTCAAAGCAGCTTTCTTTGTAATAGCCCCAAATTAAGAACCATAACATTCAACAAATCAAAGGCTACCCTTTTATACTGTTATACAAACTGTCATACAAGCCATACAAAGGAACCCTACTAGACAACAACAGTGATGAGAATTCTTGCTACATACAACAGCATGGATGAATTGCAAGCGAGTTATCATGTGTGAAAGAAGTCACTCAATAATTCCTAATGTATTTATCCAAAACTCTAGAAGATACAAAATAATTTTCCTGAAACTAGATCAGTGAGCTGGGGTTGGAAGATAGCCTAGGCTATATAGTAAGAACCTGTTTCAAAACAACAACAACAACAACACTACAACAAAAGCAATCAAGGCAGAGGCTTGGTTGTTTGGTGCGAGGTGGGTTAGCAGCAGGAATTTCAAAGAGACAGCAGGAAAATTTTGAGGGTGACAGATATGTTTACAGTTTTGATTGTGGTGATTTGTGTGTGCATGCATGTGTGTTTGTGTGTACATATATTAAATATGTACAATTCTTTTTTCAATATATATTTTGTTTTTTATTTTGGGGGATTTTTTTGGTCTTTTTGAGACAGGGTCTCCCTGTAGCCCCAGCTGTCCTGGAACTCACTCTGTAGACCAGGCTGGCCTTGACCTCACAAAGATCCGCCTGCCTCTGCCTCCCAAGTGCTAGGATCAAAGGCGTGCGCCACCACTCCTGGCATTCAATATATATTTTATTGGATGTTTGTGCATTCCATACAATCCATACATAGTCCCCCTCCCCTATCTCCCCATAGCCCCTCACCAGATTTCATGCATTCTATCATATATAAGGCCTAATGAGTCGTTATGCAATTCTTTACATACTAATCACACCTTGGCAGAAACACACAAAGAAACTCCCAGATCTGATTTCATTACCCCTCCCTGAAGTAGTGGCTCTTTCCTATTACATAATATTGAATGCAGGGAGACAGAAAAATTTTGTCAGGGACTTTTCAAATTTTTTGAAAACCCCAGTAATTCATTTTCTTCAGCTCCCTCTTCACAAAGGGACTCCCTTACAGTGGAAAGGACCTACCAAGCCTGAACACAGAACAGTGCAGTAATACTTTCTTGATTGTGGTGACAAGGCAAAGGCAGCTTTAGGGACTTGTGCTTCTGAGAAAATGGAGCAAATGTACTTTTCCCAGGATCTCTTTCTAAGAACAGCCAAAATACTGAGTTTTATACCTAAATTAAGGCAGAGCTGTTAAGGGCTTCAGGACTTGAACACAGAGCTGTGGGTTTCCAAAGTTTTCTTTTTGTCTCATACCTTCCAGATTGGTGTTGGAGAAGCCAGCAACCCAGAGAGAACAGGCAGACAGGAGAAAAAAAAATGAAAAAAAAAGAAAAGAAAAGAAATAAACCTCTGAGAAAAGTCTGCTCTTTCTAATAACAGGGTCGGGGAAAGGGACTAATCAAACAGAAATTTCTGCACAAGAATTGCTCTATTCCAGCCAAACACTATAGGGAATAAAGTAACAACAACAACAACAAAACCTGTGGGGCCCCACCCTTAAGCAGGAAAGGCCAAATGAGGGGCCTAGACTTTCCACAGTAAGGAGATGTCCCCAGACACCTCTTGCCTCACCCGGGGTGGTTATCAGGGAAGGAAGGCAGGATTCACATCCCTGCGGCCTGCAGGGTGACTAAGGCGCCTCCCACTCCTTGGGTCAATGGAAAGCGTTGGGCAGCCTGGACTTTTCCCCTCTAGCCTGGCAGCACCCAGGTGCCCCTCCCCTGCTTCTGACGTCACCCAACCCAGAGGCTGAACTTTCACCCCTTCTCGGTACTGATGAGTTACCCACTACCACCTCCTTAGTGGAGGCAACAGTTAGGCACCATCAAGCGCCAAAGCCAGGGCGGTAGCCGCAGAGGCCTAAGGGGGAGCCAGCATCCCGCCCCAGCCCCCGCAGGCCCTCAGTGTGCCTGTGCGCAGGCGCGAGTGCCGGCGCGCGTGCGCACACGTCAGCAAATGCTGAAAGGAGATCCTGGACTTTAACCCTCTTCTGGCTGTAGTCAAGCAGTAGTATCTCAGGGAATCTGTTAAAACACAAGATTTGACTAATACTGGGAACTTTATAGTGTCAACTTAAAAAACTAATCTTTATACCAATTATCAGGAAGTTCTCAACAGTTAACCAAGACCACAGAATTGTTGAGCATTAGCTGACAAAGATTTTAAGACAGCTGTTGTAGAAAATGCATTGGCATACAATGGCAAGCATACATATATACTTGCTTGAAACAAATAGCAAGTCTCAAAGAAGAATCAAATGCAATTTTTGAATTAAAAATTACAACAGCTACACTTGGGAGGCAGAGGCAGGCAGATCTTTGTGATTTCAAGGCCAGCCTGGTCTACAGAGTGAGTTCCAGGACAGCTGGGGCTACAGGGAGACCCTGTCTCGTAAAGAAAAAAAAATTACAACAGCTAGCCGGGCGTGGTGGTGCACGCCTTTAATCCCAGCACTCAGGAGGCAGAGGCAGGCGGATCTCTAAATTCAAGGGCAGCCTGGTCTACACAGCGAGCTCCAGGCCAGCTGGGACTAAAGGGAGACCCTGTCTCAAACAAACAAACAAAAAATTACAACAGCTTAAAAATAAAAATTCGATAATTAGATTCAGTAGCAGAATATAAAGGGCTGAGGAAAGAATCAGAATTGGTGGGTTGAATAGTTTACTCAGTTTAAACTATAAGAGAAAATAGACTGTAAAAGAAAAACGGGAGTTCCAGGGACAGGAGAGACAATACAAAAGAAAAAATCCAAAACCAAAACAAAATCCTAATATTTGGTTCCTTGGAGTTTCAGAAAAGAAAGAAGGTGGAGCTGAAATAGTATTCAAAGACTTAATGGCAAAAAGCATAAAGCTGAGAAAAGTCTAAACAGGGTAAACCAGAAAAAACACATTCTGAGGTTCTGAAAATTTAGACAAAATGAAAGCATCCAGAGAAAAACATGCCATCTATAGAGGAAAAAAAAATCATTTAAAACCAGAGAGGCCGAATGAATACAGTGCAATGTTTTTCAAGTGCTGAAAAGAAATTTAGATGGACATGGGGGGGGGGCATGTCTCAGCTGTAATGCCAACACTTGGGAGTCTGGGCAGGAGGATCATGAGTAAGAGGCTAACCTAGGCTATATAGTAAGATCTTGTTCAAAATTTTTAAAAAAGCAGGGCTGGGAGAGATGGCTCAGTGGTTAAGAGCATTGACTGTTCTTTCAGAAGACCTGGGTTCCATTCCCAGCACCCACATAACAACTGTCTGGTAACTCCAGAGGATTCAGTGCATTCTTCTGACCACTGCAGGCATTGTATGACGTGGGTGCACTTGCACACAGGCAGGCAATACATTCACACACATAAAATAAAATAAAAAAAACTGGGCATGGTGGGAGTCGCCTTTAATCCCAGCACTGGGGAGGCAGACCTCTGTGAGTTCAAGGCCAGCCTGGTCTACATGGTGAATTCCAACCCACCTGGGGCTACAGGAGAACCCTATCTCAAAAAGACCCCCCCCAAAAATTTAAAAAATAAAAAAATAGCTTCTGATGTAGAATTACATAGCTAGCAAAACTATCTTTCAGGAATAAAGGGGAAAAACAAGATAGAGTCTCTTATGACAAAAACCTAAGAGAATTTGCTGCTGGTAGATACATTTTAATGAATGGCTAAATGAAATTTTCTGATTTAAAAAATCCGATAAGGATAGATCTATAGCTCAGTGGTAGAGCCTCATGTACACAAGCCCTGGGGTTTGATTCCCCAGCACAGCCAAAAATAACAATATTAAATATAAAATAAATTACAAGAGAAGTCTTGTTCTATCAAGAGGGAAAAATGATATAGTAAAAATATGAGTACAATCGACATTTGTTCTTTTCTTGGGTTTTCTAAATCATATTTGACAGTTAAAGCAATAATTATAACACAGGCTTTTGTCATTCTCAATATACGTAGGAGAAATATTTAACACAATTATAAATGGAGGAGGTTTGAGTTATGAAAAGAAAATTTTATTTATTTTTCTCTATGTGTATGAATGTACTGTCTGCATGCAGGCTCTCTTAACCGCTAGGCCATCTCTCCAGCCCCAGATTTTACACTTTAAACTGTTAAAATGGCGACATCATTAGGCTAACTTCTGTATATGTAACGTACTACTCAGGGCAACCATTAAAAATGCCTTGTGAGGGGCTGGAGAGATGGCCTAGAGAGCGACCGCTCTTACAGAGGAGTCGATCCCCAGCACCCACATGGCGGCCAAGAACCGTCTGAAACTCCAATTCCAGGAGAACTCCAGTTCCAGGGGAATCCAACACTTCTTTTGACCTCCGCAGCATTGCACGACACGGGTGCACAAACCTGCATGCAGACAGTACATTCATATACATACAGAAATAAAAAAATTTAAAAAATGCCTTGTGAAGATATACTCAGCAAGGCACACCAACATGAACCTGTAGTTCCAGATACCCAAAAAAGCTATCCCAGGAGAACTATTTGAACCTGATTGTTTAAGAGACATCCCAATTTCTTGAGAGAAAGACACAGAAAGTGAGAAAGAGCAAAAGATACTGGACTTCTTTATGTATGCTGTAATCCTAGTACCCAGGAGGCAGAGGCAGGAGGATCAGGCATTCAAGGTCATCCTGGACTAGTGAGTTCAAGGCCAACCTGGGCTACAAGAGACTCTGTCTCAAACAAATGAACAAACAATATATCCAAAGAACACTGTAACTAAACTAACATGGAATTAAAAAAAAAATTGTTTAAGTAACACCCAAGAAGGCAGGGAAAAGGCTGTTCTGCAGGCAAACGAGAGGCTGAGGGAGGTGAAGGGGTCAGAGATAACCTGGATTCTTTTGCCCATGAGAACACAGCCTATCTTGCTGCCTTAGTGTGAATTTGAAGAGCGTAAGGGAAGAGGAACCCATCAGGCTAGGCTCTTCCACAGACCCTCGCCAACCAGTTCCTAGGTGGCCTGTTTACATTAGTACTTGAGGAAGGCTCTTCTCTAGCCCTCCATCACACCAGAAGGGCTCTTTGCCAAGGCGTGGGCTCAGCTAACTTCCCAACTGTAAGGGATTCCTCTCTGAGCAGCATGGCACTTCTGCTTTCTGAATATAAAAGTCCAAAGTACCAGTGTGTGTGTGTGTGTGTGTGTGTGTGTGTGTGTGTGTGTGTGTGTGACCATCACCTACAGTGCTGGTAAAATAGAATTAAAATGGCTTTGAAAAGAGCCTGATGCAACCTTGGCAAGGGCTGCAGGCAAACTCAATACATCTGGAGCTCTGCCCTGAACGCTTAAGCAATATTTGGGTTCCAAATCAGGCAATCTTGGCAAACTCCCCCTTCTAGATCTAAAGACCCATTTTAACAGGCATCTTCATTCTGAGCCACTCAGAAGAAAATGTACAGTGACCTCTGGAATAGTTCAATGGCTTGTTCATGTTATTAGGGGCAGGCTGTCTGCTCCTTTCTGCTAGGAGATGAGTCCCCAAAGTTTGTAGCCAACTGCCTTCTATGACCTGTTGGCCCTAAGTTTCTGGTTCCTCCAATCTTGATTTCCCAGAATACCCCTGAAGACTGTCAATCTAGTTGTTTACAATTTCCTTTTTACTTTTTTACTATTTATTTATTTATTTATTTATATTTGTCTTTTTGAGACAGGGTCTCCCTTTAGTCTCAGCCGGCCTGTTGCTTGCTATGTAGACCAGGCTGGCCTTGAACTCAGAGATCTGCCTGTCTCTGCCTCCCAAGTGCTCGCATTACAGGCATGCACCACCATGCCTGACTTTACAATTTCCTTTTTATTTATTTATTTTTTATTAATTTTATTTATTTCTGTATGTGTATGAATGTACTGTCTGCATGCAAGTGTGTTCACCCGTGTTGTGCAATGCCATGGAGGTCAGAAGAGGGTGTCAGATTCCCCTGGAACTGGAGTTCTCCTGGAATTGGAGTTTCAGACGGTTCTCGGCCNGTACTGTCTGCATGCAGGTTTGTGCACCCGTGTCATGCAATGCCGCGGAGGTCAGAAGAGGGTGTCAGATTCCCCTGGAACTGGAGTTCTCCTGGAATTGGAGTTTCAGACGGTTCTCGGCCACCATGTGGGTGCTGGGGATCGAACCCAGGTCCTCTGTAAGAGCGGTCGGTGCTCTTAACCGCTAGGCCATCTCTCCAGCCCCTACAATTTCCTTTTTAAAAAGGAAAAATGAGACAGCTCACCAGGTAAAGGTACTTGCTGCTAAGCCCGACGACATGAATTCAGTCCCAGAACTCACATGGTTAAAGGAGAGAACTGACTTCCACAAGTTGCCCTCTGCCCTCCAAATGCTCTCATTATGGCATGTGCCTCTCCCCACCCCAAAACAAACAAACAAATAAATAAATAAATAAATAAATAAATAAATAAATGTAAAAAAGTTTTTTACAAAAGGAAAAATAAGGGGCTGGAGAGATGTCTTAGCAGTTAAGAGCAGTGGCAGTTGAGTTCCCAGCACCCACATGGTGGATAACAACCATCTCTAGTCTCTAATTCCAGTTCCAGGGGATCCCATGCCCTCTTCTGACCTCTATGAGCATTGCAGAACACAGGTGCACTTACATACATCCAGGCAATACACTCATACACATAAAATTAAATTAATAAATGAAATATTTTTCAAAACGAAAAATAAAAGATGGCTAGATACAATTTGTACCAGACAGGCCATTTCTTATTCCAAATGCCATTTTAATCAGTTCAACAGGAAAACATCTTAATATGTTCAATAATGGCAATGTTGCCTTGAAATATTAAAATCATTTTCAGGAAAAAAATCCTCCCCAGGTGTAGTGGCTCACGCATGTGATCTTAGCACTCAGTAAGCAGAGACAGGAGGATCACTGTAAATTTGAGACCAGCATGGAGTGCATGGTGAGTTTCAGACCAGTCATGGTTATATAGGGATGGGGACTCTCAAAACAAAACAAATGGCTGGAGAGATGGCTCAGCAGTTAAGGGTGCTTACTGCTCTTGCAGAGGACCTGGGTTTGGTTCCCAGAATCTACATGGTGGCTCACAACTGCCTGTAACTCCAGTTCCAGGCAAGTGGTAAACTTAAACAGGTGCATGTGTGTGCTTGCACATGTGCACACACATACACACTAAATAACTAAATAAATCTTTACAAAATTAAAACAAACCAATAAAAACGAGCAACCCAGTTAAAGCTTCCCTATAGATACAATATATAGATGACCAAATATGGTGGATTTGTGGAAAAATTAACATTTTTCCAATGTAAAGTTTTCCAGTCCAAGTTTTCTAGATTTCCCTTGGTAATATTAACATTTTATAGCTCTTCTTATAGATGTTTTACATGATTATGGTAGACTGAAGTATTTGGTCATTTTATTGATATTGAAAATGTTTTCTCGGCCAGGTGTGGTAGCATATGCCTTTAATCCCAGCACTCGGAAGGTAGAGGCAAGTGGATCTCTGTGAGCTCAAGGCAGCCTGGTCAACATAGAGAGTCCTAGTACATCTGAGGCTGCAGGGAGACCCTTGTTTAAAAAATACCAAAAAATTGTTTTCTCTTGGAATTTCACTTCTCAGTTCTTTTTGATGGCATATAAATACAAAGCTGATTTTGAATACTTGCAGTTCCTGCCTCTTGACAACCTTGCACATATACAGGTTGCCACGCTCACCATCAGTTCTTCCTTGCCAGGCACATAAGTGTAAGTGTATTCTCAGTGATAATTTCTTGCCTTATCATACTGGCTAGGAGCTACATTCCAGTAATAGATCCTGAGAGTGGTCAAGTTTGTCTAATTTGGTTTTCAACATTTTCCCACGGTGTAAGATGCTTGTCACATCGTTTGAAGGAAGCCCATCTCTATTTGGAACTTTCTAAGAACTTCTTTAAAAAATCATGAATGGATGTTGTAGCAAATGCTTTTAATGAATTTTAAGACACTTATAATTTAAGACCTTTATTCTGTTAATAGAGTGCATAGACTTTATTTTTAAATTGTTCATGAATCCTGCATTTCTGAAACAAACACATCCTTTCTCATAAAAATAAAAGGCAGTCTTTGCCAACTCTCCCCAGACTGTGTCATGATGACTCACGGTGGCAGCCCTCAAGAGCTTTGCATATTTTTTATATTATGTGCTGGAATTTTGCACAAAAACCATTCTCTAAGAAGTAGTAAGTCATCTGAATTGAGAAAAGCTTAAAAAACATTTATTGGTTTGTTTCTTGGGATAAGTGCAGGAGTGTGTGTGTGTGTGTGTGTGTGTGTGTGTGTGTGTGTGTGTGTTTTAAAATCAGATCCAATAAAGCTCATCATCAACACTGGGATAAGCTCTACTTCCTACAAGAACATATGGAGACTAAACAACACACTCTTGAATAATGAATGGGTCAAGGAAGAGATAAAGAAAGAAATAAAAGCATTCCTGGAACTGAATGACAATGACAATACAACACAACAAAACCTATGGGATACCTTAAAAGCAGTACTGAGGGAATTTTATAGCCCTGGGTACCTACATTAGAAAAACAGAAAGAGCACAAGTGAACGATCTAACACTGCAGCTAAAAGCACTTGAGAGGCAACAACAGATGAACCCTAAACACAACAGACAGGAAGAAATAACAAAAATCAGAGCAGAAATCAATGAAATAGAAACAAAGAAAACAATACAAAAAATCAATGAAGCCAAAAGTTGGTTCTTTGAAAGAATAAAC
>VZQC01008166.1:1017095-1030232 GCA_009823505.1 Rhizomys pruinosus
TTTATTTTTTGCCTTTTCGAGACAGGGTCTCCCTGTAGCTCCAGCTGTCCTGGAACTCACTCTGTAGACCAGGCTGGCATTGAACTCACAAAGATCCACCTGCCTCTGCCTCCCAAGTGCTAGGATTAAAGGAGTGTGCCACCACACCCGGCTGCATCTGTTTTTTAATCTTGGTTCCTGATATTGAACTCAGGTTGTCAGGCTAGTAAGGAAAATACTTTTACCTGCTGAGCTACCTCTCTGGCTTTTGTTCTATCTTCTTCAAGTAGAAGCTTAGATCACGTTTGACATATCTTGCTAATATAAACATGTCCTATAAAATTTCCTCTAAGATCCAAGCATCACTCAAGATGGAACTCACAGATTTTGGTTTATTGTAATTGTATATTTTAAAAACTAAGCCGGGCGTGGTGGTGCACATCTTTAATCCTAGCACTTGGGAGGCAGAGGCAGGTGGATCTTTGTGAGTTCAAGGCCAGCCTGGTCTACAGAGTGAGTTCCAGGACAGCTGGGGCTATAGGGAGACCCTGTCTCGAGAAGATAAAAAAAAAAAAAAGAAAGAAAGAAAACTATTTTATTATTTTTATTTTAGTTGTATGTGTATATTGCTTGCATGCAGGTAGGTGCACCTGTGTTGTGCATTACCCTCAGAGATCAGAAGATGGTGTTGGACTCCCATAGAACTAGAACTATGAATGGTTATTAGCTGCCATGTGGATGCTGGGAATCAAAGTCAGGTCCTCTACAAGAGCAGCTACTGCTCTTAATCACTGAGCCATATCTCCAGCCCCTGCAATTGCATTTTTATTCCATTAAAAATACTGTATTAATTGTTTTTAGATTTCTTTTTGACCCATGAGTCAGAAGTATGTGGTTTGATTTCCAAATATTTGGACATTTTCAGGTATGTTTTGCTTATTGGTTTGTAATTCCGTTCTGTTGTGATTGCAACATGTGCACTGTATGCTTACCATATTCTTAAACATATTACAGCTTGTTTTCTGGCCACCCCATGGCCTGCTCTATGGATGTTCCATCTGCATCCAGAATGAATGTACATTCCATAGTTGTGTGTAGTGTGTCAATTAGATCAAGTCAAATGGTTCCTATTGCTTTTCTGTCTTATCAAATGCTATGAGTCATGTTGAAATCTCCAGCTATTTTTATCTATTCTTTTAATTCTGCCATCATTTGTTTCTTTTGTGTGTGTGTGTGTGTGTGTGTGTGTGTGTGTGTGTGTGTGTATTCATGTGAGGAAAGTGCATGTGGAGGCCAGAGGTCAACCTTTGGTATTTTTCCTCAGGAGCCATCTACCTTTTTCCTTTTCTTTCTTTTATTTTGGAGACAGGGTCTTTTATTGGGACCTGGGGTTCACCAATTAGGTTAGGCTGACCACCTAGCCCCAGGGATCCTGCTGTCTCTGCCTTCCCAGTCCTGGTATTAAAGTGCACATCAGCATACCCAGCTACTTATATGTGCTACTGGGGATCAGACTCAGGTAGATCCCCAGTGCTTGTCACACAAGCATTTTGTAGACTGAGCTATCTCCTCAACCCAGGTTATAGACAGAATATAGTTAAGTATTCTAAAAAATTGTCTAGTCTCTGCCTTTTATCTGGAGTGTTTCAATGATTGACTTTTAATGTATAAGTATGTTTGAATTTAAATCTAACATTTGCCCTTTGTTTTATTGTTGGTCCACCTGCCACTTATTCCCTTTCCCCTCTTTTTCTGTCTGCTTTTGGATTGCTATCATTTGTTTTCCATTTTAGCTCCATTATTGTTTTATGTTTTATGCCTCTGTTTTACTTAAGGTAGTTTCTCTAGGGTTCACAAAATATTTCTTTAACTCATCACTATTCATTTTCACACCACTTCACTTATTGTATAAGAACATTTTACCGGGCATGGTGGTGCACACCTTTAATCCCAGCACCTGGGAGACAGAGGAAGATGCATCTCTGTGAAATTAAGGCCATCCTGGTCTACATAGGACAGCTAGGGCTACAGAGAAAGCCTGTCCCAAACAAAGAACTTTCTAACCCCATACATCTCTTTCTCCTCTCTTAGACTTTGTGTTAATTTGGCAAACAGTCTACAGTCTCCATGTGTTAGCTTCAGTTGTCAACTTGATACCTGGAAAGAGGGAACCTCAACTGAGGAATTTTCTTCATTGCATTGGTCTATGGACACATCTGTGGGGAATTTTCTTGATTTCTTATTGATATGGGAGGGTCAGGCCCACTATAGGCAGTGCCATCCTTGGGCAGGTGGGTCTGTAGTAGCTGAGCAAGCCAGGGAATGCTGCCAGTAAGCAGCATTCCTCCGTGGTCTCTGCTTCAGTTCCTGCCTCCAGGTTCCTGCCTTGACCTCTCTCAATGATGGATTATAACCTGTAAAGGGAAATAAACCCTTTCCTTCCAAAGTTGCTTTTGGCCATGGCATTTATCACAGCAACAAAAAAACAAACGAGGCCACCATATTATGAATTCCACTTTACATTATTATCACTTTTGTCTTATTTATTTATTTATTTATTTATTTATTTATTTATTTATTTATTTGGTCTTTTTGAGACAGGGTCTCTCTTTAGTCTCAGCTGGTCTGGAGCTCTCTCTGTAGACCAGGCTGGCCTTGAACTCACAGAGATCCACCTGCCTCTGCCTCCTGAGTGCTGGGATTAAAGGCATGTGCCACCAGCCTGCCTATCACTTTTGTCTTTAACAATTATCTTGTAAAAAAGAATGAAACAGTTAGAGGGATGACTTTCCTGTTTACCATTTCAGTGTTCTTCATTCCTTTGTGTAGATCCAACTTTCTTTGTATATCATGTTTCTCTGCTGGAAGACCTTAAGTTTTTCTTTCTTCTTTTGAGACAGGATCTCACTATGTAGCCCTATTGGACCTGAAACTCACTACATGGACCAGGCTGGACTTTGAACTCACAGAGATCTGACACTTCTACCTTCCTAATGCTGGGACTAAAGGAATGTACTACCACACCTGGACTTCGTAGCATTTCTTTTTTTTAAATTCATATATATATATATATATCGACATATATACTAATAATATTTATAATCAAATCTAGACCCATGTCCCCCCCATCCCCCACCCCACCAGAGCTCATGCATTCTTCTGAATGCTTTTCATCTCTTTCTCAGTCTTTCTCAATATTCTCCATGTGGAAGTTGACTGTTTTGAGCAGAAGTTCACGGTTTCAGTCAGTTCTTTGATGCAGTCCTTTCTATTGTTGTTGTTGTTGTTGTTTCCAATATTCATCACTCCCAGTTGAGCTAGTGCCAAATCCTCCAAGCTTTTCTTTGTCTAAAAACTTTTTTGCCCTCCCTTTCTTCCTCCCTCCTTTCCTCTTTCCTCTTTTTTTGAATTTTTGGCAGTGCTTAGGATGGAAGGCACAGTTTCACAGGTCAGGCAAGTGCTCTATCACTATTCCTAGCCCTACATTTGCCCCCACCTGTTATTGTGCATGAGTATAGATACAATCACCCACATGGTCATGTGTGGAGGCCAGAAGCTGATGTCAGGATATCTTCTCAATTGCTTCTTTGCCTTATTTTTGGAGACAGTCTCTCACTGAATCTGGAACTCGCTGCTTTGGCTAGACTGGCTGGCCAGTGAAACTCCTGGATCTACCTGTCCATGCTCTCCCATCCCCAGGTTACATACCAGCTACACCCATTTTTAAAGAGTTTTACGTTGGTTCTGGGATTGATACAAGGGTCCTTATGTTTGCACAGCAAGCACTTTACCTACTGAGGCATTACCCCAGCCCAACACACGTTTTTGAAGGATGTATTTTCTAAGTAGAGAATCTGAAGACATGTTTCCTTCTTTTTCAGTTTGCTAAACAGCTAGTTTTTAAGAATACTTTATTATTTTTATTTTATGTGTATGAGTGTACTGCCTGTATGTGTGCACTGTGTTGTGCAGTGCCCATGGAGGTCAGAAGTGGGCATTGGATCCTTTGGAAATGGAGATATGGACAATTGCTAGCCACCATGTAGGTGCCGGGAATTGAACCTGGGTCCTTTGCAAGAGCAGCCAGTGCTCTTAAACACTGAGCCATCTCTTCATCCCCTAAAGAGCTAGTTTTTATCCTTTCATGGTGAAGAAATCTACAGTGATTCCTAGCTTTGGTCACCTCTATGCAGTGTACCTTTCTTCTCTTAGGCCTCTTTAGATTGTCTTCATCACTGGTTTTCAACAACTGGACCTGGATGTGCCTTGATGTGATTTTTCTTTGTATTTTATGATGGTATTCCTTGTACAATTTAGATTGGTGGGCTTATGGGATTTTTAAAATTAAATTTGGAAACTTTGTGTAATGTACATTATGTCTGTAAATTGACATGTCCCATTTGAGCTCACTGAGGAGCTGGCTCTGGAAGACAGGGTTGTGTCATGTCATCCACTCCACTTTTCAGACCCAAACATGTGTGTCTCAGTGTCATCTAAGGCTCTTTGTCTAGGATCCAACTAACTCTGTGATAAGGGAGGAAGAGAACAGCAAAACAGCAAAAATAATATGTTCTTGAGAACAGCTACAGTGTAAACCATTTCTGACATATATTGCTAATGTTTAATCCCATGATATAAAAGTGCCTACCACAGGAAAGACAAGCTAGAAGAAGCCCCATGGGAAGCTCATCTACAGAGAGAAAGCTCAATCAGGAGCTCTGATTGGCTGCCTTAACTTCCCCAGTCAGTTTCTGCTGGATGTTGTGAGCGCCCAATTTGCTAATATCTTTATCTGTTGCTATTTTTTCTTTTACTTGAGAGCCTCTCCTGAGGGGACACTCTTCTCTGCCCAGGACCTTGTCAATTTGTTACTTCAACTGACTCTTGAAAGTTTTGAGTATCTGACTTGAGGATATTTTGCTGTCTATCTATCACTTACTATTTATTCTTTTACATTGGCTTATGATATACTCAATAAACTCACTCATTCAAAATCTAAAGTATGAACCATTTGTTAAAATATTTTTGTGTTACCATTCCTTCAGGGGAGGTGGAAACCAGGGGACACCTGGAGCTTGTTGGCTAGCCATTTTAGCCGAGTCAATGAGCTCCAGGTTTAGTGAGAGATCCTCTCTCAAAAAACAAAGTGATGAGTAGTTGAAGAAGGTCTCTGAACTTGACCTCTGCTCTCCACATGCATGCACACACATGTGTGGACATACATGTGCACATACACACTGTTCTAGGTACTTCAATTTGCTGTGATAAAAAACACTGTCCAAACCCAACTTGGGGAGGAAAAGGTTTATTTGGCTTAAAGCACAGTCATTAAGAGAAGTCAAGGCAGGAACTCAAGACAGGAACTTGGAAGCAGGAGCTGAAGGACAAACCATAGAGGAATGCCGTTTAATGGCTTGGTCCTCTGCTCTGTGCTCAGCCTGCTTTCTTATACAACCAGGACCACCTGCCCAGAGGTGACACCACTCACAGTGGGCCCTCCACATTATTTAACAATGCCTCACAGGCATTCCCACAGGCCAACGCAATAGAAGAAATTCCCCAATTGAGGGTCCCTCTTCCCAGGTGTCAAGTTGACAGCTAAAGCTGGCCAACACACACACACACAGAAGTCTTTTCTTCTGTCGTGTCCCATCTGCTCTTAATCTCATACAGAGGAATTCAGATATTGTACTCTTCCTACCTAGAATTTCAAATTGCTTCTTTTTGCGTAGCATCCACTTCTGTTGCTGTTGTGCTCATGTTGCCTTTTACTATACTTGCTCTTGTTGCTTTACTGTTTCATCACTCTTATCTGTGAGCTTACTGTTCTGTAATTTCTGTATCTGTTTCTACCATCTGATTTTTCTCTTGGTTATTGGTCATTTTTGCTGTTTGTTCCATTACATGCTAAGTAGTTTCTGATTGGATATCAGGCACATGAACTTTAGACTTTGAGTCCTAGAACTTGTAATACTACTGTAAATACTGTTGGACTTTAGTCTGCCAAGAAGACTATGTTATTTATAAATCAGTTTGGTCATTTCAAGACTTTGACATTAAGAATTTTCAGAGTAGGTCTTTCTAGAGAGTAATGTATTATTTACAGCTAGGTTGACCACAGTCTTAAGGTGTTATGTTTCTGGGGTCCTTACTGAGTGTTCCATCTATTCAACAAGGTTTCTTGGGTTTTTCCAAATAAGAAGATCCTTGATCCTGTGTGAACTACAGAAACTATCTGAATATAACTTCCTGGTAATTCTTTCTGCAGAGGTTCTTCCCTTGATAAATTGCCTTCTGTGTGAGTGAGGAACAGTGGAGATTTCTGGAACCCCTAGATTCCTGCCTACTGTATTATCATATTAGCTCATAGATTTTATTTCATAGGTCAGTGCCTTGAACAACAGTGAGGGTAATATTCTGTACATGTCTTGTATGTTAATCTGTTAATGACATATCTAGTAATAACTCATTGTTCATTTTGGAGTGTCATTTTGGTCTCATATTCCATTAGACCGAGATACATAGTACAGTGAAAATGTAGGGCCAGGCATCATGGCACACACCTTTAATCCCAGCACTTGGAAGGCAGAGGCAAAGCAGATCTCTATGAGATTGAGGTCAGCTTGGTCTACATAGTGAGTTTCAGGCCAGCTGGGCTACAGGGAAATCCTGCCAAAAAAAAGAGGAAGAAAGAGAAAGAAAGAAAGAAAGAAAGAAAGAAAGAAAGAAAGAAAGAAAGAAAAAAGAAAGAAAGAAAGAAAGAAAGAAAGAAAGAAAGAAAAAAGAAAGAAAGAAAGAAAGAAAGAAAGAAAGAAAGAAAGAAAGAAAGAAAGAAAGAAAGAAAGAAAAGAAAGCTATAAACACCAACACACAACCAGTATCATATTGGGTCACATTATGGGAAAAACTATCTTGATGTCCATTTCATGGAAGACCAAGCTTTTTACATGTGTTGCTACTTCCTGGGTTGTTGGGAAAGAACAGAGCTTGTATATGCAGAAGATAACTACTTACAAGTCACTGTTGTGTCAAGAACATTTCCTTCCCAAAGCTTTCTAAACTTGATTTTCAGTCTGAATAACTCCGAAGCCTTTGTTGATAGAATACAGATAAAGCAGTGTGCCAGAGCAGATTAATGATTGGCCAATCCCAAGCTCTATAAATATGAGGAAGTCAGCTGGAATTATAGTTTATAAAGTATATTCTAATAGATAAAGGATCAAGTTAAAACATAAAAGATAATTATTATTTTCATGGTAGGTATATGGATGACTCCTTCAGTCAAACTGTTGGTAAAGCTTGGTGATACTTTAAGATTTTTTCTTTGTCTGACAAAGAGGAAGAAATTATATTTCACTATTTTTCATCAAGTAATTGTTAGAATAAGTAGCTTGCTAGACACATATTTTTAAGAGTAAAGATTATCCTGACTTGCTTGCATCTGTTCCTCCCAGTTTTTCAAATGCATAGACTCCACTGTGGAAAATGCAGCAAGTTGTCACAGAACATTTTAATAGGATCATTGCCAACAAAATGAGGGTTTTGAATTAAACTATTATAAATTCAACTATAAAAATTTGAAATTATTTGTGATTTTGCTGTGTGAGAAATAGAAGATTTTTCTAGGTGCACTCTTTATATTCTTGACAATTGCCATCGTTGATTACCAATCAGATGGTAAATAAATATACTATGTCTACAGATTGAAAATAACTAAAACCATTTTAGTAAACATTCAGTGGTTCATAACATCAGAATTTAGAGAATCTCAGGCTGCTGAAAAAAAAAAAACAGATGCTGCAAAAAAATATTTAATCAGGCTTACTCACAGTGATTATTCTAAAATAATTGTAGATTTTAAGAGTACTTATAATTTGTTTGCTTTTTACCAAAAATAAGGTAATGATGGTTCTAGAGCCTAAGGCTGGGTTCAAAATTCAGTTTCCATCACTTATTTACTAGGCAACTTTGGGCAAGCCACATAGTCCTCCTAACTTGAATTTCTCATCTTAACCTCTACAACTAGACCAACAGAATCAGGGCCTAAGAAGTCTTCAAAGGTGTGTATCCTTGGGTCCCCCAGACCTACCAAATTAGAATTTCTAAGGCTGGGCCATGCATGCTGAGCTTTCACAAGCCCTATCTCCTGATGGACACTCAACGGTAAGAATCATTGTTCTCAACCTTGCTTTCCTTTCCATGACCTGCTAATCTCTTAAGATGGTGACTATAGCTGGGCTTCCTTCTTCCCTTCCTTCCTTCCCTCCCTCCTTTCCTTCCCTCCCTCCTTCCTTCTTTCTTCTTTCTTTTGAATATTCACTTTTAAAATATATATTTGTGTGTTCAAGTTTTAATTTTAATTTACTTTTTTGTAGTATAGGAGATCAAACCAAGGGTTTTGCACATGCTAGGCAGAGCACTGAGACATACCGTTAGTCATGTTTTCAATGATACATCATATACATATTTATTGAGGTACAGTATGGTATTTCAATGCACACAATGTGCAATGACGAGATCAGGGTAATCTGAATCTCCATCTCCTCAGACATTTAGCATTTCTTTCTCTTGAGAACATTCAAAATCCTCCTTTCTAACAAAATATTTTGAAATATGCAATTAATTGCAATCATAGTTGTCATGTCACTCTATAGAACATGTTAAAGTTATTCTTCCTAGCACCAATGACACCACTGTGCCTGTTCACCATCCATTCTCTAACCTCAGTCTCCCCATCTTTCCAAGTCTGTGATGATCATTATCTACTCTACCTCTATAAGATCAGCTGAGACTGCAGCTGCAAGTTGGTATAGAATGCCTACTTAGCATCCCCAAGGTCCTAGGTTTGCTTTCTTCTTTTAAAAAATTGTTGAGATTTACTTATATTTTAAGTGTATGAGTATTTTGTCTGCATGTGTGTAAGTGCACCTATGTCGTGAAATGCCCGTGGAGATCAGAAGACATTGGATGCCCTGGAACTGGAGTTACAGGTGGTTGTTAGCTACCATGTGGATGCTAGGAGCCAAACCCAAATCCTCTGGAAGAGTAGTCAATGTTCCTGACTGCTGAGCCATCTCTCTATGCCCTGGGTTTGCTTTCTAACACCAAAGCAAAACTGTAAAATCGGTCTGTTTCCTGGTGTTGTCTTGTAGCTTAGCTATTTCTTCCTAATTCAATCATTTATTCCTAGAGGGAAATTCATTAAGACTCGAGAAGTAAGCAAAACTTACAACCTCAAGAAGTAAACAAAATTTACAAGGCTCAGGAAGTAAGCAAAATTTAAAAGGTTCCAGAAGCTCTTGATTCTTAGCAAATCCATAAGGCCTCTCCCCTCGCGATTATTGAATAATAACATTTGTTTGGGAACTTTGACTCTCCATGGGCCAGGTTTGCCTGCAAGTGAAGCAGTGAGCTCCAGGGATGCAACTTCTGTAAGTCTTGCCATGCTGGGTGGGGGCTTGTTGGGGATGCAGCTTTGAATCACCCATGCTCCTGTATGTAACCCCAGTGAAGTCAATGGTTCATTAAGCTAGATTTTAATGTAATTATTTCTTTCATGTTATTCATTTGTTCACATCTTTTCAGGAAAAGTCACACAACCTTGTGCGTGTGTGTGTGTGTGTGTGTGTGTGTGTGGTGTGTTTGTGCACATGTGTATGTGGATGCAGATGCACATGTGTGTGGAGGCCAAAGGTTGATGTTAGGTATTTTCCTCAGTCACTTTCCACCTAGTTTTCAGGAAGACACGGTCTCTCACTGAAACTGGAGCCCAACAATTGCTTCTGCTGACTGGCAACTGAGCTCCTGACTCATATGTTTCTGCCTCACCAGCACTAAGGTTACAAATTCAGGTCTGATTTCTTTCTTTCATAAGGTGCTAAAGATTGACCTCTGGTCCTCTTGGAACTCACTATGTAGAAGAGGCTGGCTTTGAACTCACAGAGATCTGCTCGCCTCAGTCTCCCAAGTGCTGGGATCACAGGCATGAGCTGCCACACTGGCAAAGTTGAATCTCAAGCCAGGCATGGTAGTGCATATTTCAGATAAGTGGAGGCAGGACAGTAAGGAGTTCCATGTCATCCTACTTGTGACTCTGCTTCCAACAGCCCCCCAACACACACACACACACACACACACACACACACACACACGCAAAAGCAAAACATCAAAAATTTGCAATCTTAAGCCTCCCTCCCATATCTGTATAACATATTACAGATATTTATACAAAAGTTCAAGCAGACTAAATTCCAGAGGAGATCCAAAAGGTCCTTCAGTTAAATATACATATTATTTTTCCTTTCCTTTTGTACGCTAAGGATTAAATCTGAGGTCCTGTGCATGCTGGGCAAATACTGTCCCACTGAACTACATCCCTAGCCCTCAGCTACAGGCCTCAGGCATGCCTGACTTTAGGCACTTGGAATGGGAAGGCTGAAAAGATCTGAGCTGCCCTCTGTACCTTGTACCATTGCTCTAGGCAAACTTCATTCCAGCAGGTATGACACACTATGGAAATCAGCACAGCAACAGTACTAAGGACTTTGGTGGGACACAACAAATAAAATGCTCAGCATGGAGGAGATTAAACATGAGAATGGAGCAATGGGATTTCTCACTAAGAAGGCAGAAGTTTCCAGAACTAGCAGAATCTTCAAGCTCTGGATACAGCAAGAGACTCTGCCTCAGTAAACAAAATGGAGCGTGATTGTCCACCTTTGGCCACCACATGAAAACATGCATGTACATATACCTGTACTTGTACACATATGAACATGCATACATGCAAAAAAAAATTGACTATACAGTGAGTTCAAGGCCAGCCTGGGCTACAGGAAACACTGTCTCAAAAAAAAATCCAAAACAAAACAATTAAGTGACTATAATATTGTTTTACTCTTTGTTTTTTTCCATCAGTAACTTATCTTAGACATATTTCCATAGTTCTATATGGTAGACTTCCTTATTCTTTTTTCTTCACAGCTATGAGTAGTCCACAAATACCCCTTTACTTAGGCAACTAATCTCCCACTGAAGGACTTTTAAATTGTTTCCAGTCTGTAGTGCTCAATGTTTTTTTTGGTATGTATGTGTAATTGTACCATTTTTGCATATACATAAATATTTCTCTAGGAAAGCTGGATAGAATTGGAATTGATGGTTGTTCTAGCTTGCTTTTCTGCTGCTGCAATAAACACCATGACTGAAAGCAACTTGGGAAGGAAAGGGTTTATTTGTCTTACATTTCCAGATAACAGTCCATCATTGAGAGAAGTCAGGGCAGGAACTCAAGCAGGAATTAGAAGCAGAAACTAGCCGGGCGTGGTGGCGGCACATGCCTTTGATCCTAGCACTTGGGAGGCAGAGGCAGGTGGATCTTTGTGAGTTCAAGACCAACCTGGTCTATGTAGTGAGTTCTAGGNAAAAAAAAAAAAAAAAAAAAAAAGAAGCAGAAACTGTGGAAGAATGTTGCTTACTGTCTTGGCTCTCTAGCTTCTTCTGTTCAACTGGTTTTCTTTTTTTTTTAATAAAATACTTTTATTGATGTTTTGTGTATTTCATACATCATTTTTCAGTCCAATTTAGATACATTCCCCTTTTCCTGCCCCCCACCCCACCTCAGTTCATGCGTTCTCCTATACATGTCTTGCATCTTTTTCTCAGTCTTTTTGAAGATTTTTTCTCTGCAGAGGTTTATTGCTTTGGGCAGAATTTAACTATATCAGTCAGTCCTTATGTTGTTGTTGTTCCCTCCCATTTGTATTGCTCCAAAATATGCCTATATAAATGTCACATATGTACCAAAATTATGACCTCTGAAAATAAGCTGTATGTTAATTCCAAAATATGTTTAGGAATTCACATTTTTCCCTTTAATTTTATATTACTCTAAAATATGAATCAACTATCAACTGTTTTTCTTTTTTTTAAATTTATTATTTTTTTATGTGTATGAGTGTACTGTCTGCATGAAGGCTGGTGCACCTGTGTCGTGCAATGCCTCGGAGGTCAGAAGAGGGCGTCGGATTCCCCTGGAACTGGAGTTAAAGATGGTTCTTAGCTCAGGGTGCTGGGAATCGAACCAGGGTCCTCTTCAAGAGCAGTTGGCACTCTTAACCGCTGAGCCATCTCTCCAGCCCCATCAGCTGGTTTTCTTATACAGCCCAGGACCACCTGCCTAGGAATGATACTGTCCACAGTGGGCTGGGCCCTCCTACATCAAATACCAATCAAAAAGTACCCCACAACAAGCCCATAGGCCAATCCAATGGAAGAAATCCCTCACTTGGGACTCACCTCAAATAACTCTGGGCTGCCTCAAGTTGACAGCTGAAGCTAACTAGGTGACTGCTCGAAAAGTTTACGAATTTGTAATTTTCATAATTTTGTCTTGTGTGTGGTGTATTTGTACATATACACATATATGCACAGGTCTACATGTGTGCAGAGGCCAAAGGAAGACACCAGAGTCCTGGTCTCTTATTTTCTGCTTTATTTCCTTGAAACAGGGTCTGTCACTGAACCTGGAGCTTGCTATTTTTCAGCTAGGTTGGAGGCCACAAGCTCTACTGATCCTCTTGTATCTGCCCCCTCTTCCCCTAGCACCAGGGTTACATGCTCCTGTGGCCATGCCTGGTTTTTTTGTGTGGATGCTGGTGATCTGAACTGAAGACTTCATGCATACACAACAAGAGCTCTTATATACTGAGCCATCTCCCCATCTCCCCCTATACTTTTGATAAATTTTATAAAACTAACCTTCTGAGGTTTACCAGTTTACACTCCCACAGGCAAGTTTTCGAATATTTGGACTGTGTTTTGTTCACACCAGTATAGGTTGCCAGGTCAAGCTAAAGCTAGGCAGCTAAATCATGTCTCTCATACAGATGTGGGAAGCTGTTACTTTATTAATGGAAGCTTGTTAAATAATCTTTATAGTTTGGAGTATATTTCCTGCCTCTTATAAGGCTGAAATGTGAACTTTAACCTCATGATGATAGCCAAAATAAATTGCTGCTTTATAGTCTGTGAAGTGTTTTCCAACACATATTTTTATTGATGAGTGATTGATGGTTTTCTTGGGCGGGGGGGGGGGGGTGGGGTGACAAGCCCCGGGCTTTTTGCCTGGTAATACAAGCTTTTCTACTGAACCAATAT
>VZQC01008166.1:1031508-1056871 GCA_009823505.1 Rhizomys pruinosus
TTTTTTGGTCTTTTTGAGATAGGGTCTCCCTGTAGCCCCAGCTGTCCTGGAACTAACTCTGTAGACCAGGCTGGCCTTGAACTCAAAGATCCGCCTGCCTCTGCCTCCCAAGTGCTAGGATTAAAGCCTCTACATATATTTTAAATATACATTTAAATATGCATTTAAAATACATTTCTGAAAAGATGAAAAACATGTTTGGCAGAATGCATGAGCTCTGGTGGGGTTGGGGGCACGGAGCAAGGCACGGGTCCAGATTTGAAATTCTGTATGAAATGCACAAAGCTTCAATAAAAAATGGCTTTCAAAAAATAAATAAATAAAATACATTTCTGGCCAGGAGTGGTGGCACATGTCTTTAATCCCAACACTGAGGAAGCAGAGGCAGGCGGATCTCTGTGAGTTCAAGGCCAGCCTGGTCTACAGAGTGAGTTCCAGGGCAGCTGGGGCTACAGGGAGACCCTGTCTCAAAAATACTGAGAGAGAGAGAGAGAGAGAGAGAGAGAGAGAGAGAGAGAGAACGTCTCTCCAAATCTGAAATGTAGGTTTAAAATGACATGATGCTGAATTTTGCCCAAGAAATAGTAAGTGAGCCAAATCATCTAATAAGATACCAGCAGCATGCTTCTCAGGTCCACAGGATCAGTTCTATACTTCAAAGTGCTTATTTTTCTTTATGACTCTGTTCAGAAATCCCAGTGGCTCTTGAATCCTAGCCCATGAATTAAAAATGAATGACAGCACCATGTTATCACAGTTGATTTCTGCTTTAATCATTCTTGCAGAACCTCTTCACATTCCAAGACAATGTAAAATGTAAAATGCTACTATAAACAGCTGGGTCAAGATTTAATTCTCCAGTATGATCCTTCTTATTATTAAACTCTGCATAGCCTTATTGGCAAAAGAGATTGAATAACACATTCTGGCAGAAATGAACATTACTGGCAAACAGCTATGAGGTACTCAGATGTGAAGGCATGACAAGAATCTTTCTATGGAAAGATTTAGTTAGCTCGTGTCACATGATTGCCTTTGCAGCTTGTGGGAGAGGAACAGAATTTGCTTGTGCACTGCAGCAAGCTTAAAAGAGGTTTCTTCTTCCCCTCTGCAAAGTCCATGGTCACGAGAATCTCAAAAAGCCTCACAGCAGGAGACAGTGCCATTCATTTGGAAAACAACCAGAGCCCATTTCTCACTAGTGATTTGTCCGCAGATGTTTCTCAAAATGCATGGTTCAATATGTCAGTCATGTAATCCTAGAACTGCACAAGCTATACTGTTAGGAACCTTAATAGAACATTCCCATGTCTGTATTTACTAATACCAATTACCCAGACAGTCTCCCTTTATATTTTAAGCTGAGGTTTGCCAGTTGCTGGAGCTCTATGACTGACCTATATATCCCCAGCACTTCCCCTCACTTTTTTTGAAACAAGGTCTCACTATATAGCCTAGGCTAGCCTTGAATTCATAGATCTTCTTGTCTTTGCCTCCCAAGAGCTGAGATTACAGGTGTGGACCACACCACTCCCAGCACTTGACTGCATTTCTTCCTTGCCCCCACCACATGTACCTGTAGGTAAGGACTCACTCATGACTTCCAGTTATGAAGCATTTATCCATCCCTTCAATTTCAGAAAAAATTTGGATGAAATTCCGTAGAAAAGAGCTTTAAAAAAATTTTTTTTGCCTTAAATTTTTGGTATGGGGAGTTGAGTGTAGGGCCCCATGCATGCCAGGAAAACACTTTAGTACTGGATTACATTCCTAGAGCATTCTCAAATTTTACAGTGCAAATTAATCATGTGCGGGTTCTCGTTGAAATTCAGACTCTGTTTCAATAGCCCTGAGGGGAATGTGACAGCCCACATTTCTAACAGAATAGAGGCAATGGATACCTTGCCATTCACCTGAGGACCATGTGCACCTGAGGATCACACGTGGATAGCAAGGGTGCCTGCCCTATAACCTGGGAGAGGATAAAACTTTTACAACTGTGATTCAAAGTGCAAAAGCAATAAGGAAAAATAATACGTAAATTTGGTTTGCACTAAAATAACCAGTCACATGCAAAAATACCTGAGATAGAATAAAAAGAAATGACAAAGAGAAAAAATATTTCCAGCTTGTCTCATGAAGGATTCTATCCCTAATACAAGAAAAGCTATATTTGAGCTATCATTTTTATTTTTATGTGTATGAGTGTTTTGCCTGCGTATATGTAAGTGCGCCCATGTTATGCAATACCTGCCAAGGTCAGAAGAGGGTGTCAGATCCTCTGGAACTGGGGTTACAGATGGTTGTTAGCCACCATGTGGGTGCTGGGATTCGAACCTGGGTCCTCTGCCAAAACAGTCAGTGCTCTTAACTCTGAGCCATCTCTCCAGCCCCGGGAAACTTTTAAAAGTAGAGAAGACTGGGGGCTGGAGAGATGGCCTAGAAATTAAGAGCACTGACTGCTCTTCCAGAGGACCCTGGTTCGATCCCCAGCACCCACATGGCGGCTGAGAACCATCTTTAACTCCAGTTCCAGGGGAATCTGACACCCTCTTCTGACCTCCGTGGCATTGCACAACACAGGTGCACAAATCTACACGCAGACAGTACATTCATAGAAATTAATTAATTAATTAATTAATTTTGAAAAGTAGAGAAGACTAATAATTCTAGTAAGTGGGCTAATGATATGAGAAATAAAATGAAGAGGAAGAAATTTAAATGGCTCCGAATTACAAAAAAAAGTCCTCAGTCTGGTCACAGTAAGAGAACACATTCAAGCTACACTGAAATCAGCTTTCTCTGTTGGTATTTCTTCTTTTAGGAGTTTATCCCAGGGGTGCTTTATGAAAACATAAAAGCACAAATCTATTTATTGCAGCATTCATTATAATAGCAAAAAACTGGAAATAACCCCACTCTATTGGTGGTGTAGTTGAACCAATTCTGATAATTCTTACTCTATGAGGTACCATTTAAGTATAGAGGGAAATAAAGAACATTTTATGCACTGCTATGAAATATTTTCCAGGATAGAATGTTAAGCACCAAAAAATAAGATGGAAAAAATTAAAGGATAGAATTTACTAGTTTAGTTATGAAAGGGAGGATACATAAAACAGCTGACACACTGTACTCCCAGCACTTAGGAGGTGAAGGCAGGAGGATCGGGAGTTCAAGGTCATTCTCATGTACAAATGACTTTGAGACCTGCATGGGCTACCTGAGACCCTGTTGAGGGGTGGAGGAGCAAGAGCCAGAAGGAGAGAGGAAAGAACGAAGGTAGGGAAAGGGTGGGCACAAAGATATAAATAGATACCAAATGAACTTTTATTAACAAAATGCAAGGATGGATCATAAAATAAAGTGGCCACCTATGGAAGGAGAAAACGGGGCAGAGACTCAGAAATAGATGTGGAGACAAGATTGAAATTTTTCTATAAAGAAACCTTGAATTATAGACTTAACTCTAGAATCACGTCATTATTTTACATAATTACAAAGTAAAATTTGAGAAACTTTAAATGTGGAGTTGGGATGTAGCATGAAGCCCTGGCTAGGTTCAGTTCCCAGCACCGCAAAAACTGTGTGTAGAGGCAAAAGGATCAGAAATTCAAGGTCATCGTAAGCTACATATCAAGTTGAAGGCCAGCCTGAGATACATGAAGCACTCTCAAAATACAAAGAAGATTGGGATTGGAGAGTTGGCTCAGTGGTTAAGAGCACTGGCTGCTCTTGCAGAGGACCCAGGTTCGATTCCCAGCACCACATGGCAGCAAACAACTGTCTGTATCTCCAGTTCCTAGAGATCTGATGACCTCTTCTGACCTCCTCAGGCATTTCATGACCTACAGGTAGGCAATACAGTCACAGAAATAAAATAATAATAATAAATAAAGTATTTAAAAATATATAAAGAAGATAAATTTAATGTGCAATATTTATCAGTTATTAAATGAAAATCCCAGTGCTAAGGGTGAGATAGCTCCCTAGGAGTTATTGGTCAGGGAAGCCCATGAGACTCCCAACACAATACAACCTATTGTCATTGCTCTTGGTTGCTCAGCAGACCTCGGTGGTAAGACCCCATGCCTTGGTTACAGGACATAGAGAATTCAAGCTGGAATTGAACTGGAAGCTTTCTCTCTGCCAGGTGCTATGCACCCTGTTTGGGGAGAAAAGGCATAAACAATCTTACGCAGCAGTGGACCCTGTAATGCTAAGTAACTGAACTTAGGCAAGATGGGCCCGATGGTGAAATAGTAGCATGATTATTATATAGATAACCAACACCGTTCTGATTCACTTTAAGACCCACTCCAGAAGAAAGAATTCATGTCTGGAACTGTAAACTTATCAAAAGTCCATGGCTGATGCCAGGCGTGGTGGTGCAAGCCTTTAATCCTAGGACCGAAGAGGAGCTCTGTGACACACACACACACACACACACAAATGCCTGTTGCTGGGGAGGTAGTAGGCCTTAGCAGGGGAAGCTATTGTTTTGCTATAAGGATATGTTGAGACTGTCAAACTACCTCATAAATACTTGTTTATCCCACAGATTCATGCTGTTCTCAGCCTTTGTTAGAGAAATTTGATCTCTGCAGGAGACAGTTGTTAATGTAGAAATTTCTAACTGGTCAAAGTGCTGAAAGTAAGTGACTATTGATTGTTCAGCCCTAAATGGGACATCTATATTACCCTCTCCAAGGCTCAGGGAACCTCACAGAGAGGAGGAATGAAAGGAATGTAAGGGCTAGAGGATGGGAAGGAATGTTGTGGAATGTTGTCTTCCAGACAGGACATGTTGGTTGCACTCAGGAACTCATAGCAGCTGTGGTTACCAGCACAATACCTACACAAGACAGGGTCCCACCAAGATTTCGCCAGGGATGGGGTTGGAGTTTATGAGGCTCCACCCTTCCTAGGGGAGAGGGAGCCATTTTCTTCAATGGAGTAGCACTTGCTAAGTATTTACCAAGCTGGTAAATACCCATGTAAGAAATCTTAATTAAACTCAGTGGGTAATACACACACACACACACACACACACACACACACACACACACACACACAAAACCAGAAGACATGACAGAAGAACAACTTGTTTCAAAGAAAAAGGGATTCAGCTGCAAGGGGAGAGGGACAAGAAAAGATAGGGGGTGAACATAAATAAAATACATTGTGTGTGTGTGTGTGTGTGTGTGTGTAAAATTGTTCAAACGTAATGATAAAAATTTTTTAAAAAGGGTTAAAATGCAATATTTAAAAATCCAAAGCCCTCTGCTTTGGATTTTGGGCTCTTGCCAACAAGCCTGATGATCTGAGTTTGATCCCCAGAACCCATATAGTAGAAGGAGAGAACTGGCTTGACTCCCCATGGCTGTCCTCTGACTTCCATGTGTATGCTATATCACACCCATACACACACACACACACACACACACACACACACACACACCCCACAAAATAAATGAAATAACTTTTTTAGTTAAAAGCAAAATGAACCAAATAGATTTGTGTAGTGAGTTGCTGGCTTAGCTAAACAAATTATTTCAAGTGAACTTTAGAAGATAGTAATTTGTATTTTTTTAAATTTATTTTCATATGTGTATGAATGTATTGTCTGCATGTAGGTTGGTGCACCCGTGTCGTGCAATGCCACGGAGTTCAGAAGAGGGTGTCGGATTCCCCTGGAACTAGAGTTAAAGATGGTTTTCAGCCGCCATGTGGGCCCTGGGGCTCGAACCCGGGTCCTCTGCAAGAGCAGTTGGCACTCTTAACCGCTAGGCTAACTCTCCAACCCCTAGAAGATAGTAATTTGACTTTAAGTTTCTATATACTCTATAAAAAGGAAATGCCAGGGCTGGAGAGATGTCTCACTGGTTAAAAGCATGGGCTGCTCTTGTAGAGGACCCAGGTTCAGTTCCCAGCACCCACATGGTGGCTAATAACCATCTCTAACTCAAGTTCCAGGAGAATTCAATGCCTTCTTCTGACCTCTGAGGGCATTGCACAACATGGGTGCACTTACACACATGCGGGCAATATACTCATACACATAAAAGAGAAAAAAATAATTAAAATATTTTTAAAAAAAGTGCCCCAAACCTTTAAATTTGTAATATTATTTTTGTTTTTCTGGCAATACAAATATGCTATATGTAATATGACAATATAAATGTGGATATAAAGCTTATAATGTTATAATATATCCACATTTATATTTATATAAATTAACAAATGTAAATATATATTTATATTTATAAAATATATTTATATTTACATTAATCATATTAATGTCATTAAGAACCATAGGAGAGAAAAATACAAAATTAAACTCTTTGCTCCATGAATAGGTAAGTAACAGAAGGAATTTATGGTGTGTGTGTCTTCATGTCCTCATGTGTATGGGGGCATGCATACAAAAGTATGTCCATACATGTGGAAGCCCTAAATTGATCACTTTCAACTTTATTTACTGAGGCAGGGTCTCTCACTGAACCTTCCCTCAGGGATCCTGTCTCTGCCTTCCAAGTGCTAGGGTTATGTGCTCTGGCCATACTTGCCCAGCTTTTACCTGGGTTCTGGGGATCTGAACTCTGGTACTCATGTTTGTGGGGCAAGCACTTTATTCACCCTTTCTGCCCTATCATGTCTTTTCTCTGAATCCTTAAACGCACGACTTTAATATAGCATATGATCAAAACAAATATGCATACAGTACTTCCGGTGCAAGCTGAGGTATGATGGCTCTCTGGAGGAAAAATAATGGTGAAATCGTCAAAGCTGACAGCTGAATTAGCCTCTTGTGGAACATGATTTTTACTTGAAAGACTTACTGATAAAACCATGGTTACTCAGATACCAGTATCTGGCAGGCATTTTTTCAAAAATTAAGCGAGCCTGTCACCTCAAGGAAAATAATTTGACAGTATTTGTTGCCGATGATAAAATTCAAGCTTTCAAGAGAAAAGTTGCAATTTTGGAAATCTTGTATCCGCTACTGTGAGTTTAATACCTTCTCAATATTTAAAGACTTTTCTGGTGAGATTGATGATGATATTTCACAAATGTGAATGTTAAGAAATGGCATAATGATGGGGCTGGAGAGATGGCCTAGCGGTTAAGAGTGTCGACCGCTCTTACAGAGGACCCGGGTTCGATCCCCAGCACCCACATGGCGACCAAGAACCGTCTGAAACTCCAATTCCAGGAGAACTCCAGTTCCAGGGGAATCCGACACCCTCTTCTGACCTCCACGGCATTGCACGACACGGGTGCACAAACTTGCATGCAGGCAGTACATTCATACACATACAGAAATAAATAAAATTAAAAAAAAAAGAAAAGGCATAATGAAACACGACATTTGGAATACCTGCATAACTTAGTGAATCAATACTTTTGAAATTGTAGATGGGTTAAAAAGATCCATTTAAAGTACAATATAGATTTTAATGAAGCAATAGAAAGGTATCTTGATGTAGTATCATATTTTACATTGCAATTAACCTTTAGAAAGCTATCATTGGACCGGGCATGGTAGTGCATGCCTTTAATCCCAGCACTTGGAGGCAGAGACAGATGAACTCTGTGAGTTCAATACCAACCTAGTTTACATAGTGAGTCCCAAGCTAGCCAAGGCTCCACAGTGAGACCCTGTCTCAAAACAACAACAACAACAAATTATGCATTCAAAAAATTTGAGAACTTTTGAATTTGAATATCATGTTCCAAATGCTTAACCAAGTCACAGATCTAGGCATTGATCAATACCTCCTAGGTGACAAAAAATAGTGACATCCTTTCCTTCTTATATTAGTAACTTTCCTCATTGCTCTGACAAAATACCTGACAAAAGCAATTTAAGGAAATAAGGGCTCACAGTTTGAGGGGCCACTGCCCACCATGGTGAGGAAGGTGTAGTGGCCACAGCAGCTCTAGATGCGGTGACAGGATTATGAGGAAGACAGACACATTTTGTCAACAGTCAGGAGACAGGCAGATGACTGCTGGAGCTCAGTTTGATTTCTCCTTCTTACTTAGTCATGGACCTGAACCCATGCGATGGTGCCACCCACATTCAGGGGTTAAACTTCTCTGTTTATGAATTCACTTAAACTTCTCTGGAAATGCCCTCATGGGCAAGCCCAGAGGTGTGTCTCTTAAGTGATTCTAAATGCAGCTGACAATAATGACTAACCATTACACCTTCTAATGAAAGCTGGCAAACTCACTTTGTAAAATATTTTTGCCAGAAAAAAAAAATCAATCAAACCTGACTGATAAAGCTTTTATTTTACATGAAGTTCAGGGGGGAGAAGACCTTGTTAAGGACACTGAAGTTCAGGGGGAGACCACAGTATTAGACACTCTAGGGTGTGATAAGCAAACCCTGCTGAACAGGACATTGCATTGTTTCAGTGAAAAACTGTAAGGAAGAAAAAGAGAGAGGAGCAATCCATGGATTTCTGTTCCTGTTGTTTGGAATGCTTGGTCTTGCTCTTCCATTGGGTGAACCCTTAGGCAGTTTTCAAATCAGAGTTCGAATGTTAGTGGCCTTCTTGCTTCCTCCAGGCAGAATCCATTTCTTGTTCCTGCACTCCAATGCTGTTTCCTCCAGTTTTTCAGCAGGCTACTTTCCCTATGGAGCCATGGTGTCTGTATGTTTATTCTCTCCTTTTTTTTTTTTGTTTATTCTCTCCTTTGTTACACCAACATCTCCTCCATGGTGGCCTGTTTCACAAGGTTCAACAACATGATTTTGGTTCCTAGAAGGCACTCGGCAGGTGTTTGTTATGAATGAATGAATGAATGAGTGAGCGAATGCATGAGGGCTTTTGTATGCAGACTTAAAGTCCCTGTGGATGTTCCTCATTCTTTTTTCTAAGGAGGTCCACTACCCTTGATCTTCCTCCCCTTCTACAGTTTTAGATTCTTCATCACATGACACAGATTAGGTCTAACTTTAGGACCCAAGTTTAGCAATAAACAAAACAGTTATTGTGTGCCCATTCTATGGTGCAAGGAGATCTGGGTGTGTGTGTGGGGGGGGGGGTTAGGCAATCAGGGGCCTACTATCCTGAGATCTTACCTCCTATTTGGGAGACAGATGATCAAGAGAATCCATAAAACTAATTTCCGCTATGGTGGTTGCTCTGAAGAAAAAGAAATAAGATCTTATGGTGGGGAATCGGGGGTGTGTATGGGAGGGAGAATAGCAATTACTCTACTTTGGGTGGTAAGGGCAAAAGCGCCATGCAAGCCGCCTGTGATGGTTAATCCTGGGTGTCAACTTGACTGGACTAAGGAACAAATAAGAGGAAAAGGATCTTCGGATTGGACTACCTCAACCCGGATGGCCCACCCCAAATGTGGGCATTACCTTCTGCCATGGCAGAGGGAGCTAGTCCCTTTTTCCTGCGGCTTGCCTCTCTCTCACTGGTGAGTTTGTCTTGCTGCTGTGACCAACCCTTTGGATCCCAGCGTGTATGGAGACTGGCAGATCTTCTGGAATCCATCCGACCTTCAGCACCAGATTGGTACTACTGAGACATCCAGCCTTGAGGACTGAGCAGTTCCCTGGATTCTCAGCCTCTCCAGTGTGGCACAGCTATTTTTGGACTCCTAGAGCTCTGTCATGTGAGCAAATCAATATTGTATATAGCTATATATTCATCCTGTTAATTCTGTTTGTTCAGAGAACCCTAATACACCACCTTTCAAAGGAGCCTGGCAAACTTGGAAATGGAGGAAGATCTAGGAAGTTGGAGGTGTAGGAACGCACCAGGGCCCTGGGCACCAGGGCTCTACACATCACTGAAAGAGCAATGGGAGCTCTGAAGGGTTTCAAGCAGGTAAGTAAATGCTTTGGTCTGGTTTTAGCTCTCTGAATGCAGACACGATAGACTGTAGCTTGTCAGTCGGGCCAGTGTGGACCAGAGAGACCACTTACGACCCTCTTAACAGAAGTCCTGCAGGGAACAACAATGTCAGCAGACAGGATCAGCAAGGGGCCAGGACTTGCTGGAGGACTGAGTGGGAATGTGTCCCCACACAGCACCATGGTACTGTACCCCTGAGGTCCAGGACCACCAACCTGGGATCCATGTGTCCCAGAAGATCCCCACATACATCCCAAGGAGCCCACAACCCCCTGAAAAGCTATGAACAACGGTATCCTGGCAGGGGTCGGGAGATGGGCTTCCTGGTTTCCATTGGGTTCTCAAAGGCAACAGAAACAGTAAGAAATACTGAAGGGCTACTGAAGCTGTGCGAGGAGCACATGGAGGAGGCGTGTGATGCTCTCTGTCTTCCTTTGGAAACTTTCACTGTGATAGAGACAAAGCAGTCCTGTCTGAAAGGCTTTCTTGAGCAGCTCTCTTGCTACATTTTGCTGCTCAGGGTCACTGTGTTCTCAAAGGCCTTCAGGCATTCCTGCCAGATCAGATGGTCCCTGCCCTTCCCTGTAGACACTTTGTTTCTTCTCCAGGTGGACCTTCTGTTGCTGAGCTTTGTTTTCTGAATTTGTTCAGGGTTGCCTCTACCTCCCAGTACTGGGATCAAAGGTGTGCATCACGCTCTACTAATTGTTTTTCTGAAACAAGTTCTCTTGTAATAGAGGCTGGCTTCCAACTGACTGTGCAGCCAAGGCTGGCCTTGAACTGGCCTTACCTCCCAAGCACTGAGATTACAGGAATGCTCAACCACTCCCTACTCTACAGTTACTTTGATGTTTAAAATAAGTGCTGGAGTCTGACAGCTCTGTCTTAGAAATTCAGTTTCCCCAGTATCTAGTGTGAGTTTAGAAAAAACAAAAAAAAAAAAATAAACTTGCAAGCTGGGTGTGGTGGTGCATGCCTTTAATCCTAGCACTTGGGAGCCAGAAGCAAGCGGATCTTTGTGAGTTCAAGGCCAACCTGGTCTACAGAGTAAGTTCCAGGACAGCTGGGGCTACAAGGAGACCCTGTCTCGAAAAGACGGGAAAAAAAATAAAAAAAAGAAAATAAACTTGCGGGGCTGGAGAGATAGCCTAGTGGTTAAGAGCGCCGACTGCTCTTGCAGAGGACCCTGATTCTATCCCCAGCACCCACGTGGTGGCTGAGAACCGTGTTTAACTCCAGTTCCTGGGGAATCCAACACCCTCTTCTGACCTCCAAGGCATTGCATGACATGGGTGCACAAACCTACATGCAGACAGTACATTCATACACATACAAAAATAAATAAAATAAAAAAAAGAAAATAAACTTGCTGCACCTCAAATTCTTCAGTAGAAAAGGGAAATGGAGGTAAGAGTGTAGCAGAGCACTTGCCAGGCATGTTTTAGGCCCTGAGTTCCATCCCCAGCACCACAAAGAAAGGAACCACAACTTTTACCCTTTATTCATAGGTTGATTGATTACTTATAATTTATTTATATTATTTAGTTGTTATTGTGTGTATGTATATGATGTATATTTGGGCATGTGTGGGCCATGGCTTGAGTGTAGAGGATAAAGTGCAACTTTTCAGTCAAAGAGAGATCATGTCACTAGCTGGCTGGCTAGACAAAGCTGGAGGTAGTATTTACGTGACATGGAGGGCATCTTGTCCAGGGCCCGCCCCTTTGCTTGGCTCCCCACCTGTGCCTTATTCCCTCTAGCCATGTTGCCAACTATTCGCAGAAGCAACTATTGCCAACTATTCTGCCTACCTTTCTTCAGTGTGCCCAGGCCGGACAGCTGCTGGTTCTTCCTCCTTCTATGGCTCAACTTCCCTTTCCTCTCTCACCTTTCCTTCTCGCCAAAGCAATCAGTCTCCTCCACTGTGGTCCCTGAAGACAAGCCTGTCTGTCTGTTGGTTTAAAGGACAGCAGGAGAAACATCCCCTATAATTCGAGAACATTCCATTTGGTCCTGTTGGACTCTTACAGTCAAAGGAAGCTCCTTCCACTATGAGGAGGCCGTCTGGGGTAGCAGAGAGGACAGCAGTCTTTGCCTCAGTATGCTGGTTAGTTTTTGTCAACTTGACACAAACGAGTCATCTGGGAAGAAGGAACTTCAATAGAGGATTACCTTCATCATATTAGCCTGAGAACAAGCCTGTGAGGTATTTATTAAACTGCTAATTGATGTAGGAGGACTTAGGCCACTGTTGACAGTGCCGTCCCTAGGCAAGCAGGCCTAGGCTGTATAAGAAAGATAGCTGAGCAAGCCAGGAGGAAGCAAGCCAGTAAGCAGCGTTCCTTCATGGTGTGTGCTTCTGCTCCTGCCTCCAGGTTCCTGCCTAGAGTTCTGCCCTGACTTCCCTCAGTGATGGGCTGTGATGTGGAAGTGTAAGTCAAATAAACCTGTTCCTCTCCAACTTGGTTTTGGTCACATGTTATCACAGCAACAGAAAAGTAAAGTAGGGCAGAGTGCCTTTGGCTAAGTTATGAATCTCTCTTAGTTATCATTTTCCCACATCTAAAACAGGGAAAGCACCACTTACTTATAAGGTTTGTGAGAGTTAAACACCATGATGACCTGACACCAAAGTTCAGTTGGTACAAGTCCTGAGCCCTCGGGTGTTGTGGAATAATCTCTGCTGCCTCTCAATACACTGTCCATTCTGTCCCACTCTGCTTCTTGTCCCACTGGCTTCTATTTGGCTTTGGTCAAGGGTGAGCTCCAGCAAGGAATTTGACAAGGAGGCTAAGGCTCTATTTCCCTGGCTTTCCTCCTCTCAGTGCATCATGGCCCTTATCAGAAGGCCAACTCTTCCCAAAGCAGTCTCTGAATGGAGCTTTCTCCTGCTGGATTCCAATCACTAATCAATGTGCTTGACTTTGGACCCAAGAGTGATAACTGCCTCAGGACATGCACTGGTCCTAATTGCCATAGCTGAGAGCTTCCAGAGGGACCCTTAAATTTTGAAGAGTTCCTTCCTTTTCCAAGTCCTGGGTCTTTAGGCTGTGTTCTCTTACAAGGACTGTAGGAAACAAGTGAAATACTGTCTTTTGTTTGTTTTGTTTTGAGACTGGGTCTCATATAGCCCAGGCAAGTCTCGAACTCACTATGTAGCTGAGGGTGACCTTGAACTCCTGAGCTTCTTACCTCTATATCCCAAGTGATAAGAATGTAAACATGGGCTGGAGAGATGGCCTAGTGGTTAAGAGCACTGACTGCTCTTACAGAGGACCTGGGTTTGATCCCCAGCACCCACATGGCAGCTGAGAACCGTCTGTAACTCCAATTCCAGGAGAACTCCAGTTCCAGGGGAATCCGACACCCTCTTCTGACCTCCACGGCATTGCACAACATGGGTGCACAAACCTACCTGCAGACAGTACATTAGAATGAATAAATAAATAAATAAATAAATAAATAATAGATAAATTTTAAAAAAAAGAATGTGAACATAAGTCACCATACCCAGCCTTAAACTACTTGAGTACTTTGTTTCTAATATGAGAGTACGTGAGTACAAAGGAGTTATTATGATGATTACTTAACTAATACCTACTGGGTTAGAAAATGACCACAAAATTTGGCCTGGGGATATAGCTTAGTCAGTGGAGTGATTGTGTAACATGCATGAAGCCCTGAATTCCATCTCCCGCATCGCATAAGCTCAGTGTGAAGTCACATACTTGTAATACAAACACTCAGAGAATGGATTAGGAATTTGAGGCAATCCTTGGCAACAGAGTGAGTTTGAGAGCCACCTCAGATGCATGAGACCCTGCCCCCACCAACAAAAAAAAAAAAAAAAAATATATATATATATATGAAAATTATCTGACTGCCCATGATAGTTATCTTCAGCTTTTCTTATTGTTTAAAACTCATGGATTATAATGTCAAAACACAATCAAATTACTGAGAATCTGAGAAAAGAATTTTTTATTATTATTATTTGTTTATTTTTAAGGGATTCTACAATATAATAGCACAGTTGTTTTCAGATAACATTGATGTTACTCAGTTTGCCGTACAATTAGGTAATTGGTGTATTTTGCAAGTATCTATGTCCAAATTTTGAACAACCCAAGGTTCCCATAGTCCAGTTAGAGAAGCTTGTATGCACAGGCATGTTGATCAATTAGGAGTCCACACTATATTGCTGTAGTCTCATGATTCACCCCTATCTCTCCGCAGCCCTCACATTCTACCACGCCTCCTCTTCTGCAATTTGTTCCCTGGGCTTTGGGAAAGGGGCACAAGTGGGTGAGAAGAAAACAGTCTACTTTCTTTGGAGTTGTCACTTTGGACTCTAGTCCGTTCAGGTTGTTTCTCTTCACGGGTTGACAGAAAAGAATATTTTTAGGCATGCGGATTTCAGGCAAAGGTGGTGGTATCTTATCTTGTCTTTTTTTTTTTCTTTTTGGTCTTTTTGAGAGGGGGTCTCCCTGCAGCCCCAGCTGTCCTAGAACTCTCTATGTAGACCAGCCTAGCCTTGAACTTACAGAGATCCACCTGCCTCTGCCTCCCCGAGTGCTGGAATTAATGGTGTGCGCCACCACGGAAGGCTTATCTGGTCTTTTCTATTACAGGGCTTGGGGAATTAGACTTGTATCCTCTTTTTTGTTTGGTTTTTGAGACAAGGTCTTGCTGCATAGCCCAGGATGGCCTTGAACTCACGATCTTCCTGCCTCCTCTCAAGTGCTGGGACTACAGGCCCATTCCACTACACCTGACTCAGGACCAATATCGTCTGTAGGCTGTGGCCCCACAGTCTTATTCAGGACTCCAGCTGCTCTGTTTTGGTCGCTGGCACAGTGGTTGTACCAAACAGTGAAGGAAATCTGATATTTAAGTTTCTCTTCTCAGTCTGTGAATTGGAGGAACTTTATCTAGTCCCCGAATACATTTTAACACAAAATAATATGCACGCCAGGCTGTTTTCATTTTTGATCTGTTTTCCCCTCAGGCTCCCTGAATAACTCTTAGAGCTGATGAATAGAGACATCTCACCCCTTTTGGTATTGGTTCCACACCATAATTAAGCTGCTACCTCCAGGTAGCAGCTTCTCTGACCTGCACACTCAGACATCTCCAAACATCAGTGTTCTTGCAATCTCTCTCTCTCTCTTTTTTTTTTTTTGTCTTTTTGAGACAGAGTTTCCCTTTAGTTCCAGCTGTCCTGGAGCTCGCTGTGTAGACCAGGCTGGCCTTGAACTCACAGAGATCAGGCTGCCTTTCCCCCAAGTGCTAGGATTAAAGGCATGAGCCACCATGCTGGGGCCAATCTCTTTTCTTAACTATGTGTCTGGAGCTTGCCAATTAGGCTAGGGTGTCAGCCAGCCCTAGGCATCCTCCTGTCTCTGCCTCCCTATTGCTGGAGTAACAAGTGTCTGCTGCTATGCCTGTTTTGTTTTGTTCTTGTTTGTTTATTTTTTACATGGGTGCTGGAAATCCCAAGAGAAGGCAAAAAACCACAGAGCTCCTGTAGCTGGGTTGCCACTGAGCTGCTTTGTCTAGGAGTTTTTATAAGAGTTATGTAGGCCGGGAGTGGTGGCACACGCCTTTAATCCCAGCACTCTTTAATCCCAGCACTTGGGAGACAGAGGAAGGAGGATCTTTGTGAGTTCAAGGTCAGCCTGGTCTACAGAGTGAGTTCCAGGCCAGCTGGAGCTACAGGGAGACCGTGTTTCAAAAAGATCCCCCAAAATGAGTTATGTAGGAACTGAACAATGACTGAGGTAATTTCTATTGAGATTGGTTAATTTTCTCAACAAGCCAATGGAGGGCCCACACACTGTCTGTATGTTTCCTTGGTCCAACCAGAGATTATCATACCTTGATAAAGCACTGCTTGTTGAGTTAGGAGGTGGATTAAGCCCTTGTGCTGGTTAGCTAGTTTTTGTCAACTCGACACAAACTCAAGACACCTGGGAAGAGGGATATCAACCGAAGAATTGCCTCCATTAGACTGGCTTGTTGGTATATCTGTGGGGCATTTTCTTGATTGCTGACTGATGTGAGAGGGCCTAGCCCACTGTGGGTGATGCTGCCCCTGGGCAGGTGGTCCTTGGAGTCTAAGGGAGTTTTGCTGAGTAAGCCAGAGGAGCCAAGACAGTAAATAATGTCCTCTATGTTCTCTGCTTCAGTTCCTGCCTTGAGTTCCTTCCTGACATCCCTCAGAGATCCCTGCCTTGAAAGTGTAAGATATGGGGCTGGAGAGATGGCTTAGCAGTTAAGAGCGCCAACCGCTCTTACAGAGGACCCGGGTTCGATCCCCAGCACCCACATGGCGGCTGAGAACCGTCTGAAGCTCCAATTCCAGGAGAACTCCAGTTCCAGGGGAATTCGAGACCCTCTTCTGACCTCCGCGGCGTTGCACGACACGGGTGCACAGACTTGCATGCAGACAGTACATTCATACACATACAGAAATAAAAAAATTAATAAAAAAAAAGAAAGTATAAGATAAACTTTCCTCTCCAAGTTGGTTTTGATCAGTGTAAAGCAAACTAGGTCACCCTCCCTCTGTCCATCTCTGACTTCTGATTTGCTAGATGTTGACCTTGGCTCATCTGCTGGCCATTGGCCCTGGCTAGCATTGGCAATCTCTGACCTTGTCATTGTTGCTGATCTTCGACCTTGGCAGGGCCCAGTAGCTGTTAATTAGACTACGCTCTTTGTTCTCGTGTTAATATGATCGTCTTGTAATCTTACCATGGCAGGGAGCTAACTCCTATCACATCTACAAAAATGTGGCTACAGTCTTTCTTAGTTACTTCAAATCCAGCTCCTTGTCTACCAGTCTCCTTGGCTGGGATAGGTGGAGGCTTTTCAGAAGTTGTTTTTACCCATAATTAAGTCTGTCAAAGTCAGTCATATTAGAAGCAAGACTATGTGAGAGAGCAATGGTGTCTTACATGTGTTTTGGGGGGCAGTGGGGGGTTGGGGGCTTCAAGGGAGTGGGAGTCTTTGTCTTTCCCCGAGCCCTACCTTCCTCTTATGTGGTCATATTGGCTATATCATATCCAGCCCCCTTATGTATCATCCTTAATATTTCCTGACCTTGCCATTATAACTCTAATATTCTTTTTTTACCCTAATGTTCATTCACACTGCATCAGAATCTTTAAGAGGTAGGGCCTAATGGGACAAAGGTTATTGGGGGAATGACCTTGAAGGAGGTTCTGGGATGATAGTGCCTCTTTCTCTCTTTTTGTAAGGTGAACAGGCCTTGTCTGTCATTGTAACTCAAAGCAACAGGACCAAGCAACTATACACACTGACACCTACAACAAGAATGAGCCAAACACTTTTTTTCTCAGTCAATTCTCTCTGGTATGTTGCCATAATGGAATACAAATACAGTCTTCTTTTTTCTCAAATATCTTTTTTCTTTTTTGAGACAGGATCTTGCTGTGTAGCCCAAGCTAGCCTCAAACTCATGATCATCCCGTCTTAGCCTCTTGAGTGCTGGGACTTCAAATATCACTTTTGAAGACATGTTTTCACTCTATTGTCCAATAAGCTTTTAGTCAATATAGTTGTCACCTTTTGTATCACTTTTCCTGGGAAGAAATGAGCAAATGTCTATTCACCGTAGACTAGAGACATGACTCCATCTATGTCTAGCTTCGTGAGTGAGTTTATGAGGGTTACTTACAGGAGCATGGGTAATTTTTAGGCAGCTGCATCACCAAAAAAGCCCACTGAAGCATGGTGATGACTCCTGAAAGCCGAGCTCACTCTGCACAACTTGCAGGTTAATTCTTTACTGTTTCTAGAACCCACCTAAGGGGTGGGTTTTGTGAGTCTTATAACTTTCTAACTAATTTCTTTAGCTTCATGTTATGAGCCTGTCTCCTCTGTTCAGGAGGGAATGCTTCAATCAGAGGAAATAGACACAGATCACATGATAAGGAAGACTCTCTAATCAACAGTGTGGGTAAATCAAGTTACATTGTATCTATGGCTGCCCTGGAGTTTAGCTTGAATAAACTCTGAAGTCCTATATACATATGGGACCCGTGAGTCCCACTTAAAGCCAGATTTTCTTTTTTTCTATTTATTATTTTTATTTTATGTGTATGAGCATATTGCCTGCATGTATGTATGTGTACCTGTGTCATGCAATGCCTGTGTTGGTTGGATCCCCTGGAACTGGAGTTATGGACAGTTGTTAGCTACCATGTGGCTGCTGGGAACCTAATCTGGGTCCTTTGAAAGAGCAGCCAGTGTTCTTAACCACTGAGCCATCTCTCCAGCTCCATGGCCAGATTTTCTTATTCATCCATCTTTCCTCCATTATCAGTTCAAGTTAACCTTTACTGGCTGCCAGCTAGGGACTGCTTAATTTAGTCAAGTTGTACTGGACAGGACTCCAGGAAAAACTCATTTATTTTCTTTCATTGGTACCCATGCATGGCCCTTTCCTCTCAAAGCATGATTATTGTCTTTCTTTATAGCCCATTGCTGTCCTCTTCTGGTCCTGTTATTCCACAGTTATTCTTTTCCTAAAAAGAAAATATTTGTTCTTGTTAAGGGCAGCATTTTATTAAAAAAAAAATGACCAAACTAGCCAGGCATGGTGGTGCATGCCTTTAATCCCAGCTCTCGGGAGGTAGAGGTAGGCATTTTATAGTGAGTTCCTGGCCAGTTGGGGCTAATAGAGAGACCCTGTCTCAAAAAGACAAGAAAGAAAGAAAGAAAGAAAGAAAGAAAGAAAGAAAGAAAGAAAGAAAGAAAGAAAGAAAGAAAGAAAAAAAGAAAGAAAGAAAGAGAGAGAGAGAAAGAGAGAGAGAGAGAGAGAGAAAGCCAAAACTGGGCTCAAGATAATGGTAGAAATGTGTTTGAAATTAAATAAGGCAGAAAACTGGCCTTTGTAACTGGTCATCGTAAACTGTCTGGTGACAAATATGTTGAGCCAGAAAGCGCTGGAATGATCCAGAAACTTGAAGGACATAAGCGAATGGTAGACTGCTGAAACCAGCATTATAGTTTGGTGGCATCCTAAAATCACTCACAAACAGGGTCATGGGTTCAGCTGGACTTCCAAAGATGTCAAATCACTTCAACACAATTTAATTAGACAGCAGGAACACTAGTGAAACCCCCCTGCCTCTGTCTGTCTCTGCTTATTTCTCTCTGTATCTGTCTCTCTGTCTCTATCTCTCTCTGTGTGTCTCTCTCTCTCCACATGTGTACATGTGGAGGCCAGATGTCAACTCCATGTTCTCAGGTACCATCCACCTTGTTTTTGGAGATAGGGTCTCTCACTTGATCTGGAACTTGCCAGTTAGGCTAGACTGGCTGGCCAGTAAAATCCAAAGATCTGCTTTTCTCTACCTCCTCGGCACTAGGATCACCACGCTCACCACCATGCCTGGCTTTTATACAAGGGCTCTGGGAATTGAACTCAGGTCTTCATGCTTGCTCAACAAGTACTTTACTGACTAAGCTACTTCTCCAGACCCTTTTGTGTTTTTAAGTCGCAGGGATTGAACCTAGGCACTGCCTTGGAGCCCCAACCCCAGCTCTTAAGTTGCCTTAAAAATTTTTATAGCCGGGTATGGTGGCACGTGCTTTTAATCCCAACACTTGGGAGGCAGAGGCAGGTGGATCTGTGTGAGTTCAAGGCCAGCATGGTCTACATAGCGAGTTCCAGGACAGCTGGGGTGCAGGGGGACCCTGTGTCAAAAAGACAAAAAATTTATAGATGTATTAATTTTTTGTGTTTGCCACATGTATATAGGTACCTGGAGAGGCCAGAAAATGGAGCTAGAGGTATAGGCAGTTGTGAGCTACCCAATGTGGATGCTAGAAACTGAACTCAGGTCCTCTGTGAGAGCAACACTGAGGCACCTCTCCTGCCCCTAAACTGCCCTATTAAATGAAAGACATTTTCTTAAAAAATTTTATGTTGAAGTATGACATATGTACAGAATAGTTAACAAATCTTAAGTATACTCTAGTGGGTTTTACAAAGTAAGCAAGGCCAAATACTCCGTACCTAGACTAAGAAGTGGAAGACTGCCGGGCATGGTGGCACATGCCTTTAATCCTAGCACTTGGGAGGCAGAGGCAGGCAGATCTTTGTGAATTCAAGGCCAGCCTGGTCTACAGAGTGAGTTCCAGGACAGCTGGGGCTATAGGGAGACCCTGTCTCAAAAACACCAAAAAAAAGAAGTGGAAGATTATTCAGGTATGTTGACAAATATCTGCAGTCTAGCACTCCAGAGGCTGAAGCAGGACGACTGCTGTGTGTTCAAGGCCAGCCTGTGCTACATAGTAAGTGAACTTGGGTTACTTAACAAGACCCTGTCTTAAGATGGAAAGAGAGAGAAAGAGAGAGAGAGAGAGAGAGAGAGAGAGAGAGAGAGAGAGAAGGAAAATGTTCAGTGAACCCTACAATGTTCTTTTTTTTTTTTTTTTTTTTTTTGCCCTTTTTTTTATTTTCCACCCCCCTTTCCCTTTTTTATTTTTTTCCCCTTTTAGCACCTCTGTCTAGCATACTATATGTTTTAGTTATTTATAATCTGTCTCTGCCATCAGAATTTAACTTTCATAAAGGCAGAGTCTTTTAATTTGTTTTGTCATGGTGAGCCCCAGCTACTTGAACCCCGTCTAGCATATGTTCATCACCCAGGTGAGATTTGTGAAACTAATGAACAAAGTTCTGTCATAAAAAGTGCTAAAAACAGGAACTGCTTTGTCCCTTGAGTGGCCACCCCCCCAAACCTCCCAGTTTGTGTTCCAGAGAATGCTCACCTGGACACAGTGCAGTGCCAGTAAGGCAAGGCAGAACTGCTTTGACCCTTGGGGGTCTCCCACATGGCCCTGGAACCTCCCAGCCAGCTTGGGTTCCAGACAGCACCAAGGCGTGGGTGCACCTAGACAGGGTCACAAGAGCACAGCAGGTCAACAGAGTACAGGTGCATGGGCTAAAGGAGCAACAACCCCCCCATACACACACACCTCAAGCTGGTAGTGCTGTGGTGCAGACTATCTAGCAGGCATAGTTTTTAGTAAATCTAGTCTGCACAGCCAACTTTGAGGCATAGGAATCCAAAAACACAAACAAACAAAAACCAAATCCACATGCCAAGGACACAATGAGAAAGCAACATGGGGAAAAAACAACATGGGAAACGCTCATAATAAATCCACACCAAACTCTACCAGTCCAACAGAAGATTCCTACAATGAGATCTCCCTGGAAGGAAACCAAGATACACACCTTAGAAGAACAATTGTAGATATATTCAAAGAAATCAAAGAATATAAAGAAAAATCAGAGAACTAAGGGGAGAAAATGAAAAACTCAGGAAGGACTTAGAAGGAAAGAATGATAAACACTGGAAAGAGCTAGAGGGAGAGAATGACATACTCTGAAAAGAACTAGATGAAGAGAAACACAAACTCCAAAAAGAACTAGAGGAAGAGAAACACAATGTCCAAAAAGAACTACAGGGAGAGAAAGACAAACTCTGGAAGGAAGTGGAAACACTGAAAAGATCCCAAGCTGAAATAAAAAAAGAAGGATACCAGCAAAGCAAGGAGCTACAAGTAGAGAATGAAAAGCTCCAAAAGGAAATGGAAATACTAAAGAAATCACAGGAAGAAATGAAAAAGTAAATGGAACATTCATCCAATCAAGAGGAAAGGATGGGAGAAAGCCTCAGAAGCAGATTGGATGAAACAGAAATAGAATATCAGACCTCCAAGATAACACAGAACATCTAAAATGCTCAAGTGAAGACTATGAAAAATTAAAGAAATACACAAGAGTGGAATAACCAGGAAATGTGGGATACTATGAAAAGACGAAATCTCTGCCTCATAGGGATAGAGGAAGGAGAAGAATCCCAAGACAAGGGTATTGACCAGATCTTTAACAAGTTAATAGAAGAAAAATTTCCAAAACTGAAAAAAGACAAACCTATGCAAATACAAGAAGCACATAGAACACCAAATAGACAAGACCAGAAAAGAAACTCCCCACACCATCTCATAGTTAAAATGCTAGATGCCCAAAACAAAGACAAAATACTTAAAGTCATAAGAGAAAAACAACAAATTACATACAAGGGGAAACCCATCAGAATTACAGCTGACTTCTCAGTGCAAACTATGAAATCCGGAAGAACATGGACCAAAGTATTCCCAGTGCTAAATGACTTTAGATGCCAACCCAGATTACTATACCCAGTAAAAATGTCAATTACAGTTGAAGGAAAAAGAAAAATCATTCATGATACAAACAAGATGAAAGAATACATGTGAAAAAAAAAACACTTCAGAAAATACTCGAAGCAATCCAAAGAACAGAGGAAAGGAGCAACTATCCCCAACCATCTAAAGAGAGAAAGTAATTGTGGTGGTTTGAATGAGAGTGTCCCCCATAGGCTTTAAGTATTCAGACATTTTGTCTCCAGTTGGTGGCACTGTTCTTGGAGGGCTTAGAAGGTGAGGCCATGCTGGAGGAAGTACATCATTGGGGGCGGGCTTAGTGAGTTTAACAAGCCTTGCAGTCTCCAGTCTCTTTCTCTTGACCGTGCTTATTGCGAGATGTGAACCTCGGCTTTCTGCTCCAGCCCCAGCCACCACGCCTCTTGCAACAATGAAATCTGATTCCCTGGAACCATCAATCATAAATTCAAATAAACTCTTCCTTTTATAAGTTCCCTTGGTCATGGTGGCTTTATCACAGCAACAGAAAAGTGACTAATACACTAATAAAAGTATAACAGCATAAATACAAACCTGGACCAAGAATGCAAACCAAGAATAAGTTGAAAGGAAGCAACACACATCTCTCAATAATGCCCTTAAAATATCAATGGGCTAAACTCCCCAATCAAAAGACATAGACTGGGAGAATGGATTAGGAAACAGAATCCATCTATATGCTGCCTAAAAGAAACCCATCTCACCCTCAAGGATAGACACCAACTCAAAGTGAAAGGACGGAAAAAATATTCCAAGCAAATGGTACTAAAAAGCAAGCAGGAGTTGCTATTTTAATATCAGACAAAATAGACTTCAGAGTAAAGTCAATCAGAAGAGACAAAGAGGGCTACTATATCCTTATTAGAGGAACAAGAGGAACAATTAACCAGGAAGACATCACAATCCTAAATATTTATGCACCAAACTCAGGTGCACCGAACTATATAAAAAAAACACAATGCTGCGGGTCCTCAAGACGCAGATTAATCCCAACACACTAATAGTGGGGGACTTCAATATCCCACTGAGCCCGTTGGATAGATCAACTGGACAAAAAGTAAACAGAGAGACATTGGAACTGAACAATACAATACAACAAATGGACTTCACAGACATCTACCGAATATTTTATCCAAACACCAGAGAATATACTTTATGCTCAGCACCCCACGGAACATTCTCCAAAATTGACCACATACTAAGACACAAAAGAAACCTCAACAAATATAAAAGGATTGAAATAATCTCATGAATTCTATCAGACCACAGTGCAATAAAGCTCAATGTTAACACCAGAATAAGCCTGACTAGCTACAAAAATACATGCAGACTAAACAACACAATCCAGAATAATGAATAGGTCAGGGAAGAAATAAAGAATGAAATAAAAATATTCATGAAACTAAACGAAAAAGACAATACAATACAACAAAACCTGTAGGATACTTTAAAAGCTGTCCTAAGAGGGAAATTTATAGCTCTAGGTGCCCACATTAAAAAAAAAAAAAAAACCAGAAAGGGAACAAATAAATGATCTAACACTACAGCTAAAAATAATTTGAGAGACAACAACAAATGGACCCTAAACCCACAAACAGGAAGAAATAAAAAAATCTTAGGAGAAATCAACGAAATAGAAACAAAGAAAATAATACCAAAAAAAAAAAAAAATCAATGAATCCAAAAGCTGGTTCTTTGAAAGGATAAAGATAGACAGACCTCTAGCCCAGTTAACCAAAAGAAAGAAAGAGCAACTCCAAATTAATAGTATTCATGATGAGAAAGGAAACATCACAACAGATAAAGATCCAGACAATCATACGAAAATACTTCAAAAATTTATACACTAGTAAGTTTGAAAACCTAAGAGAAATGGATGAATATCTGAAATCCTGGGAATCAACAAACTTAACCAAGAAGAGGTTGACAGTTTAAACAGACTCATAACATTTGAAGAAATTGAAGACATAATAAAAAACCTCCCAACTAAAAAAAGCCCAGACCCAGATGGTTTCACAGCAGAATTCTATAAAACATTTAAAGAGGTCTTACAACCTTTACTACTCAAACTGATCAGAAGGATACAAAAAGAGGTAAATATCCCAAACTCCTTCTATGAAGCCAGCATCACTCTAATACCAAAACCAGGCAAAGACACAACCAAAAAAAGGAAAACTATATAAAAAAGGAAAACTATGGACCCATCTCATTAATGAACACAGATGCAAAAATTCTCAACAAAATACTTGCAAATCACATACAGACACACATCAAAAAGACCATCCATCATGATCAAACTGGATTCATACCAGAGATGCAGGGATGGTTCAACATAAGTAAATCAATAAATATCATAAAGCACATAAATGGACTGAAAGACAAAAATCACACAATTGTCTCAATTAATGCAGAAAAAGACTTTGACAAGATCCAGCCTCCCTTAATGTTTAAAGTTCTAGAGGACATTGGACTGAAGGGAACATTCCTATATTTAATCAAAGCCATATATAACAAACCCACAGCTAACACCATCGTAAATGGAGAAAAATTGGAATCATTCCCCTTAAAGGTGGGAACTAATCAGAAAAGAGGAAATTAAATTATCCCTTTTTGAAGATGATATGATAGTTTACCTGAGGGATGCTAAAAACTCCACCAGAAAACTACTAGAAATGATTAAGAGTTTCAGTAAAGTGGCAGGATACAAAATTAACCTAGAAAAATCATTTGCTTTTCTTTACACCAATAATAAACAAATGGAAAAGGAATATAAGAAGACCTTCCCAATCACAATAGCCTCAAAAAATACCTGGGAACAGACCTAACCAAAGACACCAAAGATCTATAAAACAAACATTTTAAACATCTGAAGGAGATTAAATATGACATCAAAAGATGGAAAGACTTCCCATGCTCATGGATTGGAAAAAATAATATAGTAAAAATGTCCATTTTACCCAAATTGTTACACAGATTCAATGCAATCACTTTCAAAATCCCCACAAGTTTCTTCACTCACTTGGAAAAAAATAATCCTTAAATTCATATGGAAAAGCAAAAGACCCTGGATAGCTAAAGCAACCCTGAATGAAAAGTGCAACACAGGGGGGATTGCTTTACCAGACTTCAAGCTATATTACAAGTCTATAGTCCAAAGTCTCTTCTGAGACTCAGGCCAATCTCCTAAACTGTAAGCTCCTGTAAAAGGA
>VZQC01008166.1:1068108-1080394 GCA_009823505.1 Rhizomys pruinosus
TTTTTTTAAGTTTTATTTATTTATTTATTTATTTTTATTTCTGTATGTGTATCAATGTACTGTCTGCATGCAGATCTGTGCACCCGTGTCGTGCAATGCCGCGGAGGTCAGAAGACGGTTTCGGATTCCCCTGGAGCTGGAGTTCTCCTGGAATTGGAGTTTCAGACAGCTCTCGGCCGCCATGTGGGTGCTGGGGATCGAACCCGGGTCCTCTGTAAGAGCGGTCGGCACTCTTAACCGCTAGGCCATCTCTCCAGCTGTTTTCTTTTAATAGCAAATATTTTATGATTAGAGAAAGCAATTTATTTTAATCAGAAAACATTTTGAGGACAGAAGATAATCATTTTGTGCTGGCACATAGCTTAATGACACTGGAATTTTAGTATAATCTAATCTCAGAGTTCTCGAATCAATTTACAGGTCAAAATGACCTACCAGATAACTGAAGGCCTTGTGATGGTTTATATTAATTACCAACATGGCAGGATCTAAAATCACCTTAAAGACAAACCTCTGATCATATGTGTGAGGGATTTTCTTTTTTTTTTTTTCTGAGACAGGGCCTCCCTGTAGACCCAGCTGTCCTGGAACTCACTCTGTAGACCAAGCTGGCCTTGAACTCACAAAGATCCACCTGCCTCTGCCTCCCAAGTGCTAGGGTTAAAGGCGTGCACCACCACGCCCTGCTGTGAGGGATTTTCTAAATTAGAATTCTAATGGAGATGAGAAGAACCAACTTAAATGTGGGCAACACCATTCCAGGGGTTGAAGTTCCATACTGATTCAAAAAAGAGAAAGTGGGGCTGGGCATGGTGGCGCACGCCTTTAATCCTAGCACTGGGGAGGCAGAGGCAGAGGCAGGCAGATCTTTGTAAGTTCAAGACCAGCCTGGTCTACAGAGCGAGTTCCAAGACAGCTGGGGCTACATGGAGACCCTGTCTCGAAAAGACCAGAGAGAGAAAGAGAGAGAGAGAGAGAGAGAAAGTGGGGCTGAGCACAAGCACTCATCGCTTTCTGCTTCCTGACTGGGTGGGATGTGAGCAGCTTCCTCAGGTTCCTGCCACCATGATAAACTGTATCCTTGAACTGTGAGTCAAAGCAAACTCTTCCTTCCTTACTTACTTAGGTTGCCTTTGTCAGAGATTTTTGTCTCAGCAACATTTAAAGTAAACTAATAGAGGTCTCTAACTTCTTTAGAAGTTTAACTATCTCCAAGTGGGGCTTTGAAGTACAATTACCTCTTCAATTGTCCTGCATTTATATTTATAATAATGTTCTGATATTTTACTTGGAAATAAGTTTTGTATATGATATTACCTGAAGGTTAGGTTTCATTTTCTTCCTACTACAATAATGTTTGATGACATAAATATAACTCATTTCTATTTCTTTGTCTCCTCAATAACTCTTTACTAGAGCAGAGTACAAAGGAAAAACTAGCTCAGAGAGAACTGACCCTTTGTAAACCTGTAGTCCCCAGTCCCTGATTTCTGGCAACATGGAGAAATGCTCATTGGTAACTTGGCTTGGGGAGTATAACGCGCTGCTAAGAAGCATTTTTATAAGCCCAGGTCTTTTAAAAAAAATCTTTCTGTGTGCATGTGTGTATGATATGTCTATGTACCAAAAAGTTCAAAAAGATATAAAGTGACAAGTCACCCTCTACCCCTGCCCCCCGCCCCCTGCCCCCTGCTCCCTGCCCCCATTCTTGCCCAGATTTTCTTCCTGGAACCAATGAATACTCCAGTTTCTTACATATCCTTCTACAGATATTCTGCACATCTTTGCTTTGAAGAGCATGTGCCTACCTTTGGGAACCATAGTTTTCCTAATGTTTATCTCAGGTTCCATTTCAAATACACTTAAATAACTTCAAGGAGGTTCAAAGAGACCCCCACGTTCAAACCTTGCCTGTGACTAGTACGAATGTAATTGAAATGATTGTGGAGGGCTTGATGTGCTTTGAGATACGCTCTTAGGAGAAAAATGATTGCCAAGGGAGAGATCTTCATGTCCTCAGGTCATCACTTATTTTATGGTTTGGTTCACCAAGATCAAAGAAATGAAGGAGACCGTGGGTTCTCTGAGGAGTATGAAGGGGACAAATGAATCCTCATTTGATGGCATTAGAAGGCATGCTTCAGGGAGTGAGTATGCTAGCTGCCCCTTGGCCATGTAGCCTGGAGGATGCCCAGTCCTGCTCCTTTGATGTCTCTTTAAAGAGCCTGGCTGTACAGCTGTTTCCCCTTAGGTGCACATTATCAATCTTGGTGTTTTTGCAAAGCAGTCCTGACAAGCTGGTACAGCATGGTCCATTGCTCTGTGTGTACACAACAGAATCATTAATGATTAACATTGAAAGCCTTTTGAAGGCCGCATTCCTAGGTGTTATATGAAACTCAATCATGGTTCCATGGTGTCTTGGATAGGTACGAGGACTGAGCAACCAGGTGTACTGTGTTACCCTTTCCTTCCCCCCCCCCCCCAATTTTTCACCTTTGTACCACACAGGGTAGTAATTCACTCTTTGTGATTTCCAAGTTCAACACTTTCCAGAAGTGAGTTCTGATTGGTCCATCTTGGGCCAGGTGCTCACTTCTAGGCAGATCAACCAAAGATAGTATGTATGTTTGTGAATGTGCATGGGCCATTGGAACTGCACAGATTTTCTTAGGTGACAAGACTTTGGGGGATGTTACACTAAAGCTGCTTGTTTCAAGTTGGATTCTTCAGGAAGCTAACTCTGAGGTGGAGTTTAATGTGTGGGATGTTTATTAAACACATTGAGAGGCTAGGGGGTGAGTCAGTTGGTAAAGTGCATGCTGTACAAACATGAACACCTGAGATTGTATCCCAAGCATCCATGTGCAAGTTGGGCCAGTAGCATGTGCTTATAGTCCCAGCACTGAGGAGGTAGACTGCGGATCCCAGGAGCTTGCTGACAGCCAGTCTAACTGAGTCAGTGAGTTCTAGGTTCAGCAAGCATCACAGTCTCAAAAAAATAAGAAGAGAGATTGAAGAAGATTCCCAATGCCAACTTTTGGCCTACACACACACACACACACACACACACACACACACACACACACACAAGAGGGGTCAGCAGGGCCTGTAGGAGGAGGTAGAAGAAAGCAAGCAAGATAAGGCAGAGGGAGAAGTTAAGCTCAGACACAGACCTCATAATGGACTTGGCTGACCTGCAGGGAACTCTGGTTAGAGAGGTCATTCAGAGTTATCCAGAGCTGGATGGAGATGGATGGGCCTTTATACCCTCCCATTGATCTTTCATTGGGTGCAAGTTGTCCTGACAGTTCCCATAGCTGAGGGAGAACTCGAGGGGCTGACCCTATTTTAAAACTGGAAAATAGTCTTCCATTGAAGGGGATCTGGACAGTAGTACAGCACAGTATCCGTTATAGTGTCTACTTAGAAGTCTACAATAAACGAATAGCATAAATAAACATTACGACGGACATTACGACATACAAAACATCATGCTTCATTATATTACAGAAAGACTGTATAGTTTCATCAGATTACAACTTGAAATAAAGAGCTTTTACAATTCAGTGTTAAAAAGACAGCTCAAGGAGCTCAGTGGTTGAGAGCACTGATTGCTCTAGCAGAGGACCCGGGCTCGATTCCCAGCACCCACATGGCAGCTAAGAACCCTCTTTAAGCCGGGCATGGTGATGCACACCTTTAATCCTAGCACTTGGGAGGCAGAGGCAGGCGAATCTCTGTGAGTTCAAAGCCAGCCTGGTCTACAGAGTGAGTTCCAGGCCAGCTGGGGCTATAGGGAGAACCTGTCTCAAAAAACAAAACAAAACAACAACAACAAAGATAGCTCAATTAAAAATGAACAAACAAGTGGCCAATGAGATGGTTCAGCAGGTAAAGATGCCTGTCACCAAGCCTGACAACCTGAGTTTTATCCCCAGGACCCACATGGTGGAAGGAGAGAACCAAACCCCAGAGGTTAACGACTGACTTTTACCTGTGGGCTAGGTGGTATGTGGTATGCATCTATGCCCATGTGCTCGCGCACATGCACACCCACCCACACACACACAATGCAATTTAAATTTAATAAAACAAATAAATGAGCTGTGTATGATGGTACATGCCTGTAATCCCAGTACTTGGGAGGTAGAAACAGGAAGATTAGGAGTTCAAAGTCATCCTTTGACTGCATAGTGAGTTTCAGGCCAGCCTGGGCTACATGAGACCTTATCTCAAGACACCTAAACCAAACCAAAACAACAAGGTCATTGATTAGGAAAATGCCAGTCAAAATTGCAGTGAGGTGCTTCATTCACTCCACTAGGAAGGAAGAGTCAAAGAGAGGCAGTAACACGTGGTTGCAGGACTTTGGGGAAATGAGGACCCTCATGTGTTACAGGAACCAACTTGGACCCAGAAATTTCCTTCCTAGAGTCTACACAACAGTAAAGAGGGCATATGTCCACATAGACTTACATGTTGTTCAGACCAATGTTCTGCTATCAGCCAAAAAGTGGAAGCAACCCACTGATGAATGGATAGGCAGAATACAGTATATCATACCATCCTTTTGTAGAATAGAATCTTTCCATAAAAGGTGATCAAAGATTGACACATGCTACAACATGGTTGAATCTTGAAAATATTATAATCAGTGAAGCCTTAAAAACAAAACACTGGAAGCCTAGCATAGTGGCCTTTGAGCCTAGCATGCCTCTGATCCCAGCACTTGGGAGACAGAGGCAGGCAGATCTCTGTGAGTTAGAGGCCAGTTTGATCTACATAGTGAGTCTCTCTCTCTCTCTCTCTCTCTCTCTCTCTCTCTCTCTCTCTCTCAGTCTTTTGTGACAGGGTCTTCCTGTAGTCCCAGCTGGCCTAGAATTTGCTATGTAGACCAGGATGAGCTTTAACTCACAGAGATCTGCCTACCTCTGCCTCTTGAGTGCTGGGATTAATGGCCTGGTCCACCTTGCTTGGCCGAGACCCTGTCTTTAAAAAAACAAAAATACTGAATGATTCCATTTTCATGAAAGTCCAAGAAGGGCAAATCTATAGAGATATCTTCCTGGGACTGTCAGGGTGAGAATGTTTGAAAACTTGTTCCTGGTGTTGGGTGTCCAACTCAATAAATTAACTACAAATCAATTTAAAATGGGCAAATTTTCTAATAGTAAATCATACCTTGATAACGTTTTAACATTTTCAACCTGCTGAGCTACTGGCTTCTGGCTACTGATCCATTCTGGGAGAGGGGGAAATCACTCACTGTCTTTAGTTGCGTAGTTGTGTGCCCTCTGCTGACCCCATCAGGCTCCAGTGGAAAGCTCGAAACCCATAGTCACACAGATGGTCCTGGTTAACCCCAGTGAGTCACAAAACAAAACAGAGATTTCCAGGGAAGAGATTCCCAGCGAAGATGAGGAGCAGACAGAAGTGTGGGGGGGTGGAATTCATTATGTGCATGTGTGAAATTGTCAATGAGCAAATTTAATTAATAAAAAAGAGAGGGGTGGGAAGCATAGCTCTTCAGTTAAGAGAATGTACTGCTGTTAGCCAGGCATGGTGGCACACGCCTTTAATCCTAGCACTTGAGGAGGCAGAGCCAGGTGGATCTTTATAAGTTCAAGGCCAGCCTGGTCTACAGAGTGAATTCCAGGACAGCTGGGGCAACAGGGAGACCCTGCCTGGAAAAAGACAAAAAAAAAAAAAAAAAGAAAAAAAGAAAAAAGAAAGAGTATGAACTGCTCTTCTACAGGACCCAAGTTCTGTCACCAGAATCTACAAGGTGGCTCGCAATCACTTGTAACTCCAACTCTAGGGGATTCAATGCCTTTGGCCTCCATGGGCACCCGCCCTCATGTGAACAGACACACACATGCACAATTTAAAATAAAATCAATCTAAATAAATTAAATTAAAAAGAGAACAATCTCCAGGGATGAGCATTAGACACTGGCATTTTTGTATCCTCCAGCTAACTTCAACCAAGAGGTTCAGATTGAGGATGCCCTGGATTTTTAGCAAATACTCGTTTTAGGGGATGGTGGCGTTACTCCCAGCACGTGGGTTTGTGACTGGATTAAAGGTGCTGCTCCCAGCTGTCAGCCAGCTATACCAGCCTTTCTTGCAATTCCTTGACCCAAAAAATATGTTAAAAGGAAAATTCTTTTCTACTGAAAAAAAAAAAACCTTTTTTTTCAATGTGGGCCTAGAAATATTTAATAAATAAAATCCAATGAAAATAAAATCAAGGGGGAATCTAAAACTAATTTTCAGAAGGAACAAGTATAGGGCTGGAGATGTCTCGCAGGAGTAGAGCACTTGCCTAGTACACAGGAAGCCCTGGGGTCTAGCCTCAGCACTCCCCCACCCCAAAGAAAAAGAGACAAGAAACTCAGTCACCCTTTAGTTTTAAAAAGCATGTTAGGCATGTCCTACTCTGATAACAGAGTACCTTCTGGGCACAGGCAAGTTTCAAGCCATAAATCACTCTTTTTCTCCCTTTTAGGACAATAAAGATCTAGAATTGACCAGTATTATTGGATAAAAATGGTAATCAACTTTTAACAAACAAGCTCATCATGTAATGTGCAAGAAAGAATTGAGCAGAGATTATTGTCATTGTCTCTTTAATTCCCACATGAAGAGAATCAATTTCCTGTCACCAACACAAAATCAATACAGTGTGTCATTACACTGGGAGTCACCCTCCAGATCTGCAGCAAACTGCTCTTTGTTTTCACTTACAATTTTGGATTGGCTTGTTTCATATTGATTACCAAGTTACCCGTGAGAATAATGTGAACTCCTCCAACTGAGCAGCTCCCAGGAAGGCAGGCTTACGGCTTCTATCTCCCCATCTCTCCAGTTCTTTTTGTGGTTTCTTAGCCTCCCAGGTGCATCGTGGGCATACCTTCACTCATTCCCCCAGGGCAGGTCAGTTGCCAGGTCTTGTCTGGGTCATGCTGATGGCCTCTGTTTCCCCCTTCAGGCTCACTCTCATCATCCTGCTGCTGATTATCTGATCAGAGTCATCTCCTGCCTGTAGGCTTCCTTCTTGCAATCCCTTGGCCTCCATATCCTTGGTAATTTTCACAGCCTAAATAGTAGCACTGAAGGCCTTTTTCAACCTGTCCTGGCCTTCTTGTGATGGTTAATGTATGTGAAAACTTGCCTGGGCCATACAGTACCTAGATACCTGGTTTAAAATTATTCTCGATGGGGGCTCAAGAAATGGTTCAGCAGTTAAGGGTGTTTATCGCTCTTGCAGAGGACCTGAGTTGGGTTTCCAGGACCCATATCAGGTGGCTAACAATTGTCTGTAACTCCAGTTCCAGGGGATCCAACTCTCTCTTCTGACCTCCAAGGGCACCTGCACTCATGTACACGAATCCCCCCACAGATACACTTGCACGCATAATTAAAAATAAAATAAATCTTGGGAGGCAGAGGCAGGCGGATCTTTCTGAGTTCAAGGCCAGCCTGATCTCCATAGTGAGTTCCAGGACAGCCAGAGCTACAGGGAGACCCTGTCTCAAAAAGACCAGAATAAATAAAAAATAAAAATAAAAAAATAAAATAAATCTTTAAAAAATTATTATTATTATTATTTTGGTCTTTTCGAGACAGGGTCTTCCTGTAGCCCCAGCTGTCCTGGAACTCACTCTGTAGACCAGGCTGGCCTTGAATTCACAAAGATCCGCCTGCCTCTGCCTCCCAAGTGCTAGGATTAAAGGCGTGCGCCACCATGCCCGGCTAAAAAAATTATTCTAGAGTGCATGATCTGGGATGGGGTGGGGGGAAGGGAAAGGGGAGTATGTCTAAACTGAACTGAGAAATGATGTCTGAAATACACAAAACATCAATAAAAGCATTAAAAAATATTCTAAGCTGGGAGTGGTGGTGCACACCTTTAATCCTAGCACTCAGTAGGCAGAGGCAGGTGGGTCTCTGTGAGACTGTAGTCAGCCTGGTCTACATAGTGAATTCCAGGCCAGCTGGGCCCACAGGGAGACCCTGTCTAAAAATAAACAAAATGAAAACCCTAAAACTGAAAAAAAAACCCACCATTATTCTAGATGTTTCTATGAAGGTTGTTTTAGATGACATGAACACATTAAACTGGTAGATTTTGAGTCAAGCAGATGGACTTCCATAAGGTGAGTGGGCTTTAGCTAATCAGTTGAAGACTAGAGCAAAACGACTGGCCTCTCTCAAGTACCAGAGAATTCTACAGCAGGTTGCCTTCTCTGCAACATCAGCTCTTCCTGGTTCTATACCAGACAGTCTTCAGACTTGAATTGGAATACTGGCCGTCCTGAGTCACGAGTCTGCCAGGCCACTGTGTAGAATTTGGAGTTATCAGTCACAGATGCCAAAACTGTAGCCCCTGCTCCCAGATTGATTCTTTTGTCTTAAATAAAAAAAACAATACCCTTCTAAGCTTTGCGTCCCACTATGTCCTTTGATCATCTGACCTACTCTATGTACTGCAAACATTTTGTCCTCTGCCTCTGCCGCCCCTTCAATGACCACAAATAAACACTGTCATCATCAATAGGAGGGCCACTCTGATCTGTACTCCTCTAAGCACTTTATTTATGATCTTATATATCCTATTATGGGTTTTTAACAGAGAAAACATACCTCATCCTCTTGATTATATGGTAAACAGCTTCAGGACAAACTGTCTTTCCTCAGATATGCAACTGCCTGCTTGATAATTCTCAGACCTGGCAGAATTACCTCAAAGGTACCATGCCCAGATCTGAACACTTTTTTCCCCAGTAAAACTGGGCTCCTTCCTTGTTTTCTGTTTCAACGAATAACACCAATGTGCCACAGGCCCAGAAAGCAAGAGTGAGATTTACAGATAGGAAATTTATTGGTGTGTTGTCCCTAAAATTACTTCCCTTAGGGAGAGGTGAACAATGTCTACCCTATCCTCTAAGGAAAAACCAAAGTACAACTCCACCACAGTCAAATTGGGGAAGCGATGAGTTTATTGGGCTTACTTACAGAGCATGGGTGACTGGTTACTGGCAGGAGTGTGGGTGACCCCAAAGCAACTGCACTGGAAAGTCACCTGGCATCGATCATGGCTTCCCTATACCCACATCCACAGAGCCCCTCTCAATTAATTCCCTGCAGCATATATGCTGGCAGCTACCCTCTCCCAGATCCTCCACCCAGGCCACATGCAATTAGGGGTGATTGCATGCATATGGCTAGGAGGAGTGGCTGGAAACTCAAGAAAGGGTCCAGTGAACCTCTCCACCCACTGCTTCTCTGAAGGAATACTAGCAGTCCTCAGGCCTGAACCTGAATCTTGCAGTAGGTACAGCTGACCTGATGATGGCTGCAGTTTGGCTGAGGATGGCCAAACTTGGGGTTCTCAGGTGATCTAACACCTCTGGGAAGTAAAGGAAGCTGAATTGGGTGGAGGGTGAAGTTGGGTTTTTATGTGTTCATAACAAAGGCTTCAGTGGAGATTGTAGAACTGGGATAAGCCTGCTGTGATGCCCAGAGTTGGGACAATTGAGAGGAGCTTTCCCAACCCCTACAGGGACCAGTAATCGGATGTGGCACGTACACGCTAGTAGGAGGAGACAGATGGCACGGAAGAAACATCAGTAAATGATAGGGTACGTTAAAAAGTGTGAGGGTATAATGAAGAAAAAGTGTGATGGTTCTGTAGCCATACAAGGGAAAAGAGGTTCAGACAGTTTTAAGTGCTTTACAGTGAGTTTTATAGGTTGGAAGATGACTTGGTGGTTAAAAGAGTGCAGACTGCTCTTGCAAAGCACACACATCCAGAGCTCACAGCCTATATAACTCCAGCTCCAGAGGTTCCGGGGCTCTCTCCTGGACTCCACAGGTACCTGAACTCATAAATGGATATTCCCACACATACACACATAATGAAAAAATAAAATAAATTGGGGCTGGAGAGATGGCTCAGAAGTTAAGAGCAGTGGCTGCTCTTGAAGAGGACCTGGGTTCGATTCCCAGAACCCACATGGTGGCTAACAACCATCTTTGACTCCAGTTCCAGGGGACTCTGACACCTTCTTCTGACTCCAAGGGCATTTACTGGACACAGGTTCACCTATCTACATGCAGGCAATATACTCATATACATAAAAATATGTATATTTATTATTTTGGCTTTTGTGTGTGAATGTTTTGCCTGCATGTATGTAAGTACATCCATGCCATACAATGCCCACATAAATCAGAAGAGGGCATCAGATACCTTGGAATTAGAGGTACAGACAGTTGTTACCTGCCATGGAGTGCTAGGAATTGAACCTGGGTCTTCTGTGAGAGCAGCTAGTGTTCTTTTTTTTTTTTTCTTTTTTTTTTTTTAATTTTCTTTTCCTTGCGCAGGGGCCATGCTAATCTTCTCTGTATCGTTCCAATTTTAGTATATGTGCTGCCGAAGCGAGCACACAGCTAGTGTTCTTAACCATTGATCCATCTCTCCAGCCCCTGATGGATTTTTCTTGATACTTCGTTATAGACATGGTTTGCTATGTGCTATGGGTAACAGACCAGGCAGAAAACTTTACACTAATCTTTTCCCTCACCTTTTGATGACCTACACGTTTTACTTGGTATTCTAAGTTTTAAGAGGGGCCTTCATAATACCTCATCTCCCTTGCTCACATGAACTGACTTATAGAAAAATAATGTGTAAGTCTAGAAAGAACCAGGAGGCATCAGGAAGTTGAGGTCCAGGGTTTCCATCCACTTTTGAAAAGGAGGAGAAGGAGGTGGTATTCTCAGAGAAAGACTTTGCCCAGATGGAGATTTTTCTGCCCATGTGTCACTGTAACATCTTTGTTCCCCACAAAAACACTTTTACTCCCACCCCAAGAGAGAGTTTTTTTTAAGTAAACAAAGGCAGGCTTTTATTCCGGGAAATAACGCTCTCTCGGGCTAATCCATGGCCCTTTTGGGTGAAGGACCATGGGAAAGCACCTAAGATAGAGATTTTTAAAAAATATTTTATTTTTTTTATGTTTATGAATGTATTGCCTGCATGTAGGTAGGTGCACCCATGTTGTGAAGTACCCGTGGAGGTCAGAAGAGGGCTTTGGATCACTTGGAACTGTAGTTACAGATGGTTGTTAGCTGACATGTAGGTGCTGGGAACTGAACCCAGGTCTGGTGCAAGAACAGCTAGTATTCTTTTTTCTTTTTTTATCTTTTTTGAAACAGGTTCTCCCTGTAGCCCTAGCTAGGCCCGGAACTTTCTATGCAGACCAGGGTGGCCTTGAGCTCACAGAGATCTGCCTGCTTCTGCTTCCCAAATGCTGAGATTAAAGGTGCGTGCCACCATGCCTGGCTAAGAACAGCTATCTCTCTTGCTCCAGCCAAGATAGAGATTTAAGATAGGAAAGTCTCTTCTATTTTCTTTAGGGCCAACCTTGGATAAACCAGTTTCTTCCATTAATTTCTGCCTCTTGGGCTTTCAGTAGTATGAGGAACAGTGAGAACCTAAGATTCTGGTTTCAGATAGATGACAAACTTGTCAAGAAAAGTTTCAACCAGAGAAACTTGAGTAATAAAGAAAGGTCTCAAACAATTCAGGAAATATCTTAATCTGATTAGAAAAAATAGGCTTACACATATCAGGAAGAATCTCCAACATGTTAGGAAGAGCTTTAAAGAAATCAGTAAGCTGAGTGTGGTGATACATGCCTGCACTCAGAAGGGCAAAGAAGCCTGGAGCAGGAGGATATGAGTTTGGAGATAGCCAAGTATACATATAGAGTTCCAGGATAGCCTGGGCTACATAAGAAAATGCTGGAAAGGGGCTGGAGATATGGCTCAGCAGTTAAGTGTGCTGAGGACATGGGTTCAGGCCCCAGCACCCACATGGTAGCTAACAACCATCTGTAACTCCAGTTCCAGGGAGTTGGAATGGCCTCTTCTGACCTCCAAGGACATTTCATGACAAAGGTTTACTTACCTACATGCAGACAATACACTTATACACATGAAAAAAAAATAATAAATAAAATATTTTTTTTGGTCTTTTCGAGACAGGGTCTCCCTGCCAAGTGCTGGGATTAGAGGTGTGCACCATCAGGCCCGGCAGTAAACTATTTTTAAGAAAGCAAATGCTGCCAGGTGTGGTGGTGCATGCCTTTAATCCTAGCACTTGGGAGGCAGAGGCAGGCGGATCTTTGTGAGTTCAAGGCCAGCCTGGTCTACAGAGTGAGTTCCAGGACAGCCAGGCTACAGGGAGACCCTGTCTCAAAAAGACAAAAAAAAA
>VZQC01008166.1:1086331-1206107 GCA_009823505.1 Rhizomys pruinosus
TTGATTTGGAGTTGTTCCCTCTTTCTTTTGGTTAACTGGGCTAGAGGTCTGTCTATCTTGTTTATTCTCTCAAAGAACCAGCTTTTGGATTCATTGATTTTTTGTATGGTTTTCTTTGTTTCTATTTCATTGATCTCTGCTCTGATTTTTGTTATTTCTTCTTGTCTGCTCCGTTTAGGGTTCATTTGTTGTTGTTTCTCAAGTATTTTTAGCTGCAGTGTTAGGTCATTCACTTGTGTTCTTTCTGTCTACTGTATTTTTTCTGTCTTTTTGAGACAGGGTCTCCCTCTAGCCCCAGCAGGCCTGGAACTTGCTGTATAGACCAGGCTGGTTTCAGAGAGATCCACCTGCCTCTGCATCCTGAGTGCTGAGATTAAAGGTGTGTGCCACCATGCTTGGCCTTACTCTGACTATTATGAATAATGTTGGTATTTGAGCATTTGAGTACACATTTTTGTGTGAACAGAAGTGTTTATTTCTCTAGGGTATATACTTAGGAGTACAATTGTGGGCTGTGTAATAAGATCTTTAATTGCTGAATGAAGCAAGAAGGATCCCAATCATACAGGAAGTATTCAAATATATCAGGAAGTTTCCCAAACACATCCTAAATACTCTTAAAGAGAGAGGAAGTATCACAAACACATTGTAAATAAGTCTTGAACATGTCTGTAAGGGCCTCCATGTATCAAAAGTTCAAAATATGTCAGTAAGGGCTGCAAAGAACTGAAGAAGGTATCTTAAATGTATCACAAAAAGGTCTCAGACTTATGGAAAAGTATCACATAAACAGGAAAGGTCACAAACCTGTTAACGAAGGTCTTAAACATATCAGATAGGGTCTTGACTAACTAGGGAAGGAAGCAATAGGTCACAAAAGGCTTGGGAATATCAGGAGTCATCTCACCAAACAGGAAGTCTCAAAATCTGACCATGTATCTTGCATGACAGGAGGTGACTGAAACAAGTCCTTTAAAGGTCTGTAAGGAAGGCTCTCAAATACGTCAGGTGGAGCTTAAAATCTATTTCTAAAGCTGAGTGTAGCAGGGTACACCTGTAATCCAGCACTAGGGAAGTAGAGACAGGAGGATCGTGTGTTGAAGATCAGCTTCAGCTATATAGTGAGTTCAAGGCTGGCCAGAGCTACATGATATACTGTCTCAAAAATAAGAAATAGAAATAAGCAAAAATTTAGAAATAAACCTCATTAATGAGACAATTTCTAATGAACTAAATAGGCAACGTTAGAAAGCATTTCAAATATTTCAGGAAAGAGGTCTCAAAACTGCCTGAAAGCCTCAAACAAGTCAACAGGTCACAAATAATGAACAAGTGCCTGAAGTCCATCACAAATCATCTCAAAAAAGGAATAATTTCAAGTAGGCCAGTAGGTATCTCCAACTGAGAGGACCAATCCCGAGGAGTTTAGAAAGGTAATATATATGTCAAGAAGTCTCAAACTTGTCAGAAAGAGTCTCAAACAAAGATGTATGGATCTCAAAAATGCCAGGACAGGACTGAAGTCAAGTAGAGTGCCTTGAAAGTCACAGAGGTTACCAACTTCCCTCAAAGCAGGGCCTCAGCATCATCAGGAAAAGTCTCAAATACACCAAAGGAGTCTCATTGTGCCGGAGCATGTTTGGAACATTAGAGGAAGTATCCCAAAGTGAAAGGAAGGATCTGTAATGCATCATATATTCTCTCAAACCAAACCTCCAAATCGTAAGGAGGAGCTTATACATTTGTCCACAAGGGGCACAAATAAATGGGTCAATGTCTTGAGGATGTCAGAAAAGGTCTCTCATATGCTGCTGAAGAAGTCATTGAAGGCTCTTCATTCCTACTATGCTTGAAATTAGATATGAAAGATTTGACACACTTGCTCTCCATTTGTGAACCTTCTTTCATGTTTTCTAGACAGTTTTTAGATATATCTTATAAGGAAGAGTGTTAAAGACATAGAGACGCATTGCCAATACTTTAGAAGGGTCTCGGACATGTTGGGAGAGGCCTCAAACATGGCAGGAAAGGATTCAAGCTTATCAGGAAATATCTAGAACAGAGTTCTCTATGCATGAGGAAATATCACAAACCAGCCTGGAAGTTTCTCAAACCAAAGTGTAAGGAAGAGTTACAAATTAGAGTCTTAGAAATGGGGTGTCTCTGTTACAACCCAGAGTGTTGATATGCCAGGAATGCTCTCCAGCTATCAGAAAGAATCTCGGCTAAATTAGGAAGAGTAGCAAACATGTCAGGAAGTGTCACAAACACAGAGGGATGGTCTCACCTGCAGGAGGAATATTCTCAAATCCATATGAAAGGTCTTACAGTGGTTAGAAGGAGCATTAAGTATATAAAAAATGGTTCAGTGACAGAAAGAGACCTAAATGCCTATGAAAGGGTTCCAGACTTGTCAGAAAAGGTTTTAAGTAGGTTTTGAGGATCTCAAGCTAGTCAGAGATGCTTCTAATATGGCAAGAAGAGTCTCAAACATGACAAGAAGGGCCTCAAACTTCTCAAGGACTGTCCAAACCACAAAGAAAGAATCTTAATTACCCAAGGCCACATCTCAAGTTAGGATTATTTTCAGGGTAGTAAGGATGAGCCATAAGTAAGTTAATGAGCTTTACCAAACAAAAGGAAGTCTGAAATCCATTCGAAACTGTCTCAAACATGCCAGGAAGATTTTCCAACAAGGCACGAGGTCTCAAGTATGTTAGCAAAGATCTCCTGTATGACAGAAGGAGTTCCAGAAGCAATATGACAAGTTTCAAATAGACATTTCAGAAAGGATCTCAAATAAGAAAGGAAGTTTCCCAAAACTATCAGGAATGATTGCAAGAAGACAAGAAGAGGCTCATAGATGTCATTATGGTCTTGAACAATCAGGAAATGTCTCAAATACATCAAGAGGCTTCTCACACACATAAGAAACAATAGCAAACATTTCAGGAAGAGTCTTTAACATGCAAAAGTCTCGAACAAATCTGGAATGGTCTCACGTGTCAGGAAGCATTGCCAACAAACCAAGTGTTATCTCCAACAGACAAGAAACATCTCAAACACTTCAGGAATGGTTGCAAATGAGTCAATAAAGGTCTCAGTTATATCAAGAAGACTCATGATTTTCAGAAAAGGTTTCAGACACATCAGAGAAGGGTCTCAACATCACCAGGATATCTCAAATATAACACAAAGAGCCTCAAATATGACAGGATGCTTCAGAAATATGACAGGAAGTGTTCCCAAGAGAAAGGGGCAGGGTCGGAAATACATTATAAATTCTCTCAAATCAGACTGGAAGATCTTAAAGTCATCAGAAAGGGAATTAAATTTATCAGTGAGAGTCAGTTATAGTCTGCAAGAACCTTCCAAACATTTCCTCCAAAAACTCAAAATGAGGGGCTGGAGAGATGGCTTAGCTATTAAGAGCACTAGCTGCTCCTGTAGAGGACCTAAGTTCAGTTCCCAGCACCCACATGGAGGCTCACAACATTCTGTAACTCCAGTTCCAGGGGATCTGATCTGACACTCTCTTCTGGCCACCATAGGCATTGCATGCACTATATATACAAAAAAAAACTCATACACAGAAAATAGAAGTAATTATTTTTTTTAAAGAGAGGGAGAGAGACTCAAATGAGTTTTGGAAATGTCACAAGAAAGTCAGAAAATATCTTCAATATTTCACAAAAAGTCTCAAAGAAATTCTAAAGACTTTCAAACATGTTCAAAAGAGCCTTAAGTATGTCAGGTTCTCAAATATGACAAAAAGAGTCTCAAATATTCCAGGAGTCTTTAAAACATGTTAAGAAGTATCTGAATCTTCTCAGAAACCACCTAGAAGTGAGAGTAACCATCTGAATTATATCAACAATATTTTCAAATGATTCCAGGACTTTAAATGTGTCACTAATTGCCTCAAGGAGGCAGAAAGAAACAAAAACACCTTTGGATATGTTTCAAACAAGTCAGAAAAAACTTCTAATAGGTCAGTGAGTGTGTCAAACTAATCATAAAGGGGTGTCAGGAAGAGATTATGTTTTCAAATTTTTAAATTTATTTTTGTATGTGTGTGAATGTATTGTCTGCATGCAGGGTTGTGCACCCTTGTCGTGCAATGCTGCGGAGGTCAGAAGAGGGTCTCGGATTCCCCTGGAACTGGAGTTCTCCTGGAATTGGAGTTTCAGACGGTTCTCGGCCGCCATGTGGGTGCTGGGGATTGAACCTGGGTCCTCTGTAAGAGCGGTCAGCGCTCTTAACCGCTAGGCCATCTCTCCAGCCCATCAGGAAGAGATTTAAATGCAACGAAAGGATGTCATATATTTCAGAGAGTACCTCAAACATGCCAGGATGTGTCCCAAGCTTCTAAGAAAGTTTCTACAAGAGCAACGAAGGTTCTGCAGCATATCAAGAACCATTTCATATAAGAAATGAAGGTTCTTACATGTCAGGAAAAACCCAAACTATATCCTACAAACACCAGACCAGTTCTCAAATAAGTATTTGACAAGGAGAGTCATGAAATAACATGTGTATAGCTTAAAAAAAATTTTTGGGAGTTTTTGAGACAGGGTCTCCCTGTAGCCCTGGCTATCCTGGAACTCACTATGTAGACCACACTGGCCTTGAACTTACAGAGATCTGCCTGCCTCTGCCTCCAGTGCTGGGATTAAAGGTGTGCACCACCACACCTGGCAGCTTTTTAAGAACTTTCTAGAACATAGAGGAAGTTTCACAAATAAGTTTGAAAAGTTTTCAAGCTGGTAAGGTTAAGGGGCAAATAATTCTGTAAGATGACAAAAAAAAAGAACAGTTTTAGATGTATCTAAGAATTTCAAGTGTGTCAGAAAGGGTCTAAGAAAAGTAAGGGAAGGACTCAGTTAAGTCTGAAAAGATGTCCTGTTTGAAGGGAAGGGTCTTACACAAGCCATGAAGGGTCTGAAACACTCAAGAGGCCTCAAGAGTTCTCAGATCCGCTAGTAATAAGTAGTCTTAAAAACACCTTAAAAATGTCAAAACTGGGGCTGGAGACATGGTCTAGCAGTTAAGAGTGGCAACTGCTCTTGCAGAGGACCCGGGTTCGATTCTCAGCACCCACATGGCGGCTGAAAACCGTCTTTAACTCCAGTTCTGGGGGAATCTGACGCCCTCTACTGACCTCCACGGCATTGCACAACACAAGTGCACAGAGCTACATGCAGACAGTACATTCATACACATAATAAATTAAAAATATATATATTTAAAAAAATGTCAAATCCAAAAAATGCCTCAAATACCTCAGGATGAGTAGCAGACAAGCCAGGAATGGTTATCAAACATATCATGACAAGTTTCACTCAGGAAGTGTCGCAAGGAACACACAAAAGGCTAAATATTTCAGGATGTGCTTAAAACCAACCAACCAGCCAACCAACCAACCAACCAACTAACCAACCAACCAGGAAGGGTCTTAACCTTGTCAGAAAGGTTCTAAAATAATTCCAAATCTTCTCAAACCAGTCAGAAAGAGCATTGAATTTGTTGGTTGGAGGTCTCAAACAAAGAGAAGAATCATAAATGAACCCGGAAGGGGTTCTGTGAGGAATTTGGACAAGTTGGTAAGTATCCTAAGCACATGAGCAAAGGTTTCAAATATATTACAGAAAGCCTCAGACAAACTATGATGACTCTCAGTCAAGTTTAGAAAAGTCTGTGTACAAGAAGAAAGTTCTTAATCACGACAGGAAAGGTTTTGAGCATGGCAGGATGTAGAACAAGTGGCAGACTCTCCAAAATAGAAAGAAACAACTTGTTGTAGTTTGCTTTCAATTGCTGTGACAAAACACTGTGACCAATACCAACTTGGGGAGGAAAGAGTTTATTTGGCTTACATCTCCCAGTTCAGTTCATCACTGAGGGAGCCCAAGGTAGGAAGAAACTCAGGGCAGGAACCTGGAGACAGGAGCTGAAGCACAGGCCATGGAGGAAAACTGCTTAGTGGCTTGGTCCCCTGGCCCATGTTCAATCTGCTTTCTTATACAATACAGGACCACCTTCCCAGGGGTGGCATCACCCATAGTGGGCTGGGCCCTCCCACATCACTCAACAATCAAGAAGATGCTCCCCCCCAGACATGGCCACAGGCCAGTCCAATGGAGGCAGTTCCTCAATAGAGGCTCCCTCTACCCAGGTGTGTCAAGTTGACAACTAAAGCTGTCCAGTACATATCTCAAAAAAGTCAGGAAGGTTTTCAAAGCAGTTGGGAAGAGTTATAATTGGTCTGGAGAAATGGCTCAGGGGCTAAGAGTACTTCTTGTTCTTGCAGAGGATCCAGATTCAGTTCCTAGCAACTACGTGGTGGCTCACAACTGACTGTTGACTCCCTTCCCAGGGGATCTAAAATCTTCTTCTGGCCTCCTCAGGTACCAGGCACACATGTGGTACACATGCATATAGGCATGCAAACGTTCATAGACATAAAACAAAAATAATATATTTTTTAAAATATTCATATCTAGCCAGGCGTGGTGGCACATGCCTTTAATCCTAGCACTTGGGAGGCAGAGGGAGGAGGATCTTTGTGAGCTCAAGGCCAGCCTGGTCTACAGAGTGAGTTCCAGGACAGCTGGGGCTACAGGGAGACCCTGTCTCAAAAAGACCAAAAAAAATATTCATATCTAACTGAAAGAGGCTCAGATACCTTCAAAAGAGTCTCGAATATGTCAACATAAACTTTCAAATAAGTTGGGAAGGCTATTAAGCAACCATTAAAAATGTCTAGCATGTTATAAACAGTCTCATGGCAAGTCAGAAGAACTTGGGAAATTGTTAGGAATAGGCCAAACCAGTCTGGAAGTATCTCAGACTGAGGAAGAATCCTAAATAGTGGGAAAAGTCTCAAATTTTTCAGTAAACCTGAGAAAGGGTCTCAATAAGCAGATAAGTTATCAGAAATGGTCTTGAATAATCAGGAAGCATCTCAAAATGCACAAGAGGAATCATACCTCAGAAAGGCATGAAACAACTCAGGAATGGTGTCACATAGTTATTTCAGGGTGTTGGACAAGTCACAGAGTATCCTAAAGTCATCAGAAATAGGTGCAAGCAGTCAGGCAAGTTCTCAGATGTGCCAGTAAGACTCTCAAAAGTCACAGATACTTTGGATATGATGTCAAAGAAGTCAGAAAACATGTGGAAATAGTCTGTACCAATCTCAGACCCATGGGAAAGGGCTCGCTATAGGAAGAGTCTCCAATCCATATGAATGGAGTAATAACACCCCAGGGAGTGTCTCAGATATGCCAGGAAGACACTCAACCAGCCAAAAATGGTTGAAACTACTAAGGGTTTTTCATTGTCTCACGATGTACCTCAAAGTGTTAGGAAGGGTCTCAACAAGCCAAGAAGGGTCTTAAATACTTTTTGGAAGAGTCATAACACAGAGGAAGAGTCTCTAGCAGATAATAAAATTTCCTAATGTGTCAGGAAGAGTCTTAAATACATCAGGAAAATTGTCAGATAAATCAACCAGGGTCTCAAAACCCTTAGGAAGGGTTTCAAAGAGGTTAAGAAGTTGTTCACACAGTCAGGAAAACTATAGAAGAAAAAAGCCTTAACTCTGCAAAGACTCAGAAAAAGGTGCAAGACATGTATGGCAGAGTGCAGGAACTCAGGTGGGGTGGGGGGCATGGAAAGGGAAGTGACTCTAAATTTGATTGAAAATGATGTATGATTTATGGAAAAAGTTTAATAACAATAAAAAACAAATTTAAAAAAACCCATAAAGGGTCACAAATGGGCCAGGAAAGGTCTAAAATGTCAAGTAAGGGCTCAAGCATGTCAGAAATCTCCAAACAAATTAGGAGGTATCTGAAAGAGTTTGAACTAGGTGAGCCTCAAACAGGCGGGAAGAGCCTCAATACATCAGGCATGGTCTTAAATATGTCAGGAAAATTATCCAAGAATTCTGCAAGAGTCTAGGGTTAGTCTGACTTTCATTGTTTGACCAAATATCTCACAGAAACAACTTAAAGGGAGAAAGAGTTTGGGGCTGGAGAGATGGCCTAGCGGTTGGGAGTGCCAACTGCTCTTGCAGAGGACCTGAGTTCTGAGAACCGTCCTTAACTCCAGTTCCAGGGGAATCTGACACTCCCTTCTGACCTCCGCAGCATTGCACAACATGGGTACACAAACCTGCATGCAGACAATACATTCATACACATACAAAAATAAATAAAATTTTATAAAAGGGAGAAAGAGTTTATGTTAAGTCATAGTTTCAGAGGTTTCTCCTCATAGTGATTATCTCCATTGATTGTGGACCTGTAAGACAGAACATTACAGTCACAGGAGAATGTGGCAGAGGCTCACCTCTTGGCAGATGGGAAGCAGAGCAGGACAGAGAATCCCCCAAAGGCATGTGGCCAGTGATGTACTTCCTTCAGCCAGGCCCTACCTCCTAAAGTTGCCAGAACCTCCCAAAATAGTGCCACCAGCTGGGGATCGAGTCTTCAGTATATGAGCCTTTTGGAGGGACACTTCCTATCCAAACCTTAACAAGTGTCAAGACACAATGTGTCTCCAAGTTGTCAGGCAGAGATTTAAATATGTCTAGACGGAGCTCAATCAGAGAAGCATCATCTCTGCTATTTCGAGAACTATGTGAAATGTGTCTGGAAGATCTGAACATCCTCGTGAGGAGTCTCAAATACATCAGGAAGGGTCTCTAACATGTCTGGAAGGGCTCTAAATAAATCAGGAAGAATCACAAATAGGTCAGGAGGAATCTCAAATTTAAGTGGGAGGTCCAAACAAATCAGGAAGTGTCTCAGTTGAATCAGGAAGTGTCTTGAGTATGTCCGGAAGGGGCCCTCCCATTAAAGATCTGGAACAAATTTGGGATGGTGACAAATAAGGTAGGAAGGGTTGCATAAACATGGGGGAGCAGATCTAATTTATCAGTTTCAAACAGGGCAGAAATCTTTTGAAATACATTAGTAAAGGTCTTATTAAACAAAGACTGTGTAACCGTGCTCTAGAAATTAGGATGTCTATATTTATCATCATGGCTTATGCACCAGGAGAGACAATCACCTAGTTCTGCAGTTTCAACCCATAGCTAAATCTACATATCCATATCTTTTTATTTGCGTGTGCGTGTGCGTGTGTGTGTGTGTGTGTGTGTGTGTGTGTGTGTGTGTGTACATGCCACAGCACATGTGTGGTCAGAGAATAACTTGCACAAATTGGTTCTCTCCTTCCACTGTGTGGGTCCTGAGGATCAAACTCAGGTCAGCAGGCTTGGCGGCAAGCACCTCTACCTGGTGAGCCATCTCGCCAGCTCTAGGCTGGTGTCAAACGCCAAATCCTCCTGCTTCTGCCTCTTCAGCATGTTCTCCAGGCTGCAGTCAGCTCAAGCTTTTGTGTTAGCTTCTGTGTAGTTTGTAACACTGCTATGGACAAGGCAAGAAGGACTAAGAATTTCTCCCTATCCATTTTTTTTAAGGCAGGGCCTCACTTTGCTCCCCCAGGTGACTTGGAACTCACTGTGTAGACCGGCTGGCCTTGAACTCACAGAGATCTACCTGCCTTTGCTTCCCATCTGCCAAAAGCTGGGAAGAAAGGCATGGGCCACCACGCCCACAGAGTATTCCACGCCAGCCTGATGTACTCTTCTGAGTGAAACTGTAAATAAATTCAGATCCAGAGCTCCTCCTTACGGCCAGGGACTCTGATGACAATTTCCAGGAAGTGCTTTAAATGGCTCTTTCATCTCCACCATGATCCCCAGCCTTTAGCTGAACAAATTTAGATATGCTGTGAATCTCAGAAAAAGCTAGAAATATGTGGCAAATGTATTCCCCATCCACAACTTGTCTTCCTTCCTTCCACTCAGGAATTTGTTTGGCATCTGAATAGAACGAACTCTTCTAACACAAATGCTGGGTCATGGTCAAAGACCCAGTGTGCAGTTCCGTTTGTTCACTGATAGCTCAAGCTCAGGTTGGGCCCTTCTTTTTTTTTTTTTTTTTTTTCTTTTCTTTGGTATTTGAGACAGGGTCTCCCTGTAGCCCCAGTTGTCCTGGAACTCTATATGTAGACCAGGCTGGCCTTAAACTCACAGAGATCTGCCTGCCCCTGCCTCCTGAGTGCTGTGATTAAAGGTGTGCACCACCACGCCCTGCACAGGTTGGCCTTTTAACAGCAAAATGAATCTAAACTTGGAAGCCCTTAAAGTAGTGATAATTGTTTTTTGTTTGCTTGTTTGTTTGTATTTGTTTGTTTGGTGACCACTGGTTTTTTGTTAGTCTGTGTTATAATGAAAAGGATTTAAGATTTTCTACACAAAGAGACTCAGTGAGCAAAACAGACTGTCATATTTTTTTTCTTAAATGGGAAAATCAGAAAAAGATCATTGCACAGGACTGCAATTCGAGGTTTACATCCTTTGGGTGGAAAATAAACAGCGTTCAGAAAGGCTGTTGTCTGCGTCCTTGTTTATGGGGGTGTCCCTGGGCATTTTGCAATCATTTGTTTAGTGTAAATGCTCTAATTAGAATTGCCCATGCCTGGAGTGAACTTTGCATTTTTGTTTTTTTTTGTTTTGTTTTTAGCTATAGGAAATGTTCCCTTCTCAAAATAGAGGTCTTGGTGCTTTTAATGATGCACATTAAAAAAAAAAAAAAGAAGAAGAACAAAAGAAAAAGCTATTCTCCCACACTGTGTTCTGGATATGGTCAGAAAATGTGAGAGTTGGCACTGTTGGCTAGGACATGAGAAGGAAATCTGTTGTGCTTTAAATGTCAAGAATTAAGAAAATAATGCCTTAGAAGAGAACACTGCCACTTCTTCAGTGCTCAAGAATGATTGCATGTGAGAGTGGCGTTGAATTACAATTTGTCAAATTAATAACCATAATAATTAAAAATAGATGACCTAATTCAGTCTCATAAATGAGAATCCCTGACTCATGCCAAGGTTTTTCTACAGTGGACAAGTGGTCCTGAGCTGCTGGCTCATCCCTTCCAGCTCACAGGTTGGGGGCTAATGATTGTTACTCAATACTCTGTCCTACCCTAGGCTTGGACTTTAATCAGCTGGTCTGCAGGAATGTCAGCCAGCAGGAGGCACAGGGGGCACCTTCTACAGACCTTTATCAAGAACTTCTCAAAAAAAAAAAAAGGACTTCTCTGGTGTGTTTCTTTGAAGTTCATGTCTTTATCTATGGATCAAATACTGGGGAAATATGGATATTTCATGTACTATATCGAGGTGATGCTATAATTTGGGACCAGTGAGATGGCTTAGTAGATTAGGTTCTAATGCCAAGCTTGACAGCTTGTATTTCTTCCTGGGGACCCTCGGGGTGGAAGGACAGAATCAATTCCTTTAAGTTGTCTTCTTTTTTTTTTCATGGTGGTTTATCTTTATTTATTTATTTTTCACATAAATTTATTTTTATTTATTTTTTTTTTAATTTTTTTTATTTNATATATTCTTATTAATGTCTTGTTAAAGTTCCTCTTTTATGTTTAAATTTTTATGACTGCTGTATTATTGAAACTTTTAGAATGTGTCAGCAACACTCTCTGGATTTAATAATCAAATATTAGAAAATTCACAGCATTTACCAAAGTGTGTCAGAGTACTACTAGTTCTGCAATGCCTTCAGAGGATATCCTGTTGCCAAGATGGCTCTTGACATTTGAATTAGTAAGTTTTCACTATAGTAATTTTTAGTTCATATTGCTGGGAATTTTAATAAAGCTGAAAATTCTGAAAACTGTACCCATAGATTCTGCACATTTGGTCCAGTATGAGATTTGATACACATATTTTTAGTAAGTGCCCTATGTTGTTATTATGTTGATGATAAAGAGATAGTATCTTTGATTTTGTTTTTTTATATTTAAAATGGATAAAAGGAGAGCAGCTCAACTTGCTGCCCCAACATCCAACCCAGAGCCTGGCTTCCTCAGCTGGCTCCTCAGTGATCAGCACAAGTGGAACTTGATGAGGTGGAGCTGACTGGAAACAGTGATTCAGATCATTATTTACTTAGAATTTAAATATGACAATTGTAATAAGTAGGTAGGTAGGTAGACAGGCAACAAAATGTAACCTTGATGCAAAGTGTAAATTAACAGACTCTTAAGAAATTAAAGGAAAGATGTGCACATGGCAACATGCAGTTAAAGTTACATTATGGAGTCTATAAGTAGAATCGAATTGGTCCTGCAAGTTCATCTGTGGAGAAGAAAGGAGAATGGCAGTTGTTTATGACTTCATAGACTACACTTACATTGAATACTATTGGGAAAATATAACTGAAAACAACACCCTCCCAACCCAGAAAACAAATTCTACCGGAAGCTGAAAAAGGAGAGATGGCCTAGCGGTTAAGAGTGCCGACCGCTCTTGCAGAGGACCCGGGTTCGATCCCCAGCACCCACATGGCGGCCGAGAACCATCTGAAACTCCAATTCCAGGAGAACTCCAGTTCCAGGGGAATCCGAGACCCTATTCTGAACTCCGCGGCATTGCACGACACGGGTGCACAGACTTGCATACAGACAGTACATTGATACACATATAGAAATAAATAAAATTAAAAAAAAACTTTATAAAAAAAAAAAAAGCCCATGTGTTAAAGGCTTGCTCCTTCTGGGCACAATGGCACACACCCGTAACCCCAGAACATGGGATATTAAGAAAAAAGGAGGTCAAATTAAAGAAATGCCTGAGTTATGTACTGAGATTCTATCACAAAATAAATAAATAAACATAAAATGGCTTATGTAATCCTGTATAATAAAAATAATAATAAAGGCTTTTCCCCCCTCAGATTGGTGCTATTAACAGGTGGGGTCTATGGAACAGTGAAACTACTTTTTTTCTTTCAGTCCTGACTATGATATGTTTACCATGTTGTGGTGCTTTGCATCAGGCCCTAAAGCAATGGAGGCAACTACACATGACTGAAACCTCTAAAACAGTGAGACAACGCATGTGTGCATGTACCCCCCCACACACACACACATGCACACACACACTGCAATAGAATCTTGTGTTGTCCTGTCAGATTAGGCAACTGGGAATTATTAATTTTACCATATGTATCAGCTTTCTGTCATTGTGACAGAATACCTGGGATAAACAACTTAAAAAGGAGAAAGGTTTATTTTGGCGCATAGTTTTATGAGTTTCAGTTCATGGCTGACTGGCTCATGGCTTTTGGGCCTGCATCAAGGCAGTACACCATAGTGGGGTGCACATGACAGAGTAAGCTGCTCACCTCATTGTGTCTTGAAAGCAACAAAAAAGACAGAAAGGGACCAGGGTCCCAATGTCCCCTTTAAGGACACACCCCCAACAACCTACTTCCTTCTGTGAGACCCAAATGCAAAATGTGCCACAGCTAGGGTCAAGGGCCTTCTGATGGGACATTCCAGATCCATACTAGAGTTCCAGGCAAAAAAACGTATTTATTTATGTGGAAAAACATACTCAGGGCTCAATTCTATGTTTGAAAAAACATTGGGTTGGAGAGATGGACTAGCGGTTAAGAGCGCTGACTGCTCTTGCAGAGAACCCAGGTTCGAGTCCCAGCACCCACATGGCAGCTGAGAGCTGTCTTTAACTCTAGTTCCAGGGAAATCAGACACCCTCTTCTGACCTCCGCAGCATTGCACGACACGGGTGCACAGACCTGCATGCAGACAGTACATTCATACACATACAAGAATAAATAAAAATTAAAAAGAGAAGGAACATTAAAAAACAAAAACAGACAAAAAAACAACTTTCTTTTGCCAGGCACAGTAGAGCACACTTGTAATCCCAGAACTCAGTAGGTGGAAGCAGGATAATGACAAGTTGGAAGGCAGCTTGGGCTATGCATAAGTTCTAGCACAGCCTGGGTTATATAACAAGATGGTATCTCCAAAATATTAATTAAGGAAGCCAGATATGGTAGCAAATGTTTTTAACCCTGGCACCCAGGAGGCAGAGACAGACAGATCTCTGTGAGTTCCAAGCCAGCCTGATCTACACAGTGAGTTCCAGGCCAGCCTGGTCTACACAGTGAGTTCCAGGCCAGCTAAGGCTACAGGGAGACTGTATTAGTCACTTTTCTGTTGCTGTGATAAAACACCATGACCAAGGAACTTATAAAAGGAAGAGTTTATTTGAGCTTACAATTGACGGTTCCAGAGAATTAGAGTCCATTGTGGCAGGAGGCATGGCAGCTGGATCTGGAGAAGCAAGCCGAGGGTCACATCTCGCAATGAGCACAGGAAGCAGAGGGAGAGCAACTGTAGACCATGAGGCTTGCTAACTCACTAAGCCTGCCCCCAATAACGTACTTCCTCTAGCACGGCCACACCTTCTAAGACCTCCAAAAACAGTGCCACCAACTGGAGACAAATGTCTGAATACTTACAGCCTATGGGGGACACTCATTCAAAACACCACATTCCACTCCCTGGCCCCCATAGGCTCCTGACTATATCAAATGCAAAATGCATTTAGTCCAACCTTAAAAGTCCCCATAGTCTTTACCAGTTTCAATGCCATTCAAAAGTCTACAGTCCAAAGTCTCTTCTGAGACTCAGGCCAATCTCTTAACTGTACGCTCCTGTAAAATAAAAAGACAAATTACAAACTCCCAAAGTACAGTGGAACTGAATACACATTCCCATTCCAAAAGGGAGGAATGGAGGCATAGTGAGGAAATACTAGACCAAAACAAGACCAAAAACCAGCAGGGCAAAAACCAAGTCCAGTAGCTCCATGTGCGACTTCTGAGACTTGACTTCCAAAGGGCTTAGATGGCTCAGCTCTTCCAGCTTTGCTTGCAACATACATCTCCTTCTTAGGCTGGTACCACTCCCTGTATGCAGCTCTCCTTGGCAAATATCTCACAGGTCTGGCCATATTCAACAGTCTCTTGGTGTCTCTGCTGCAACCAGGCTTCACATTCACAGCTTCATGCAATGGCCTATCAGGGCCTTCTTATGCAGGACACCCCTGCTGCACTATTGCCTGACCTTGGCAGCTTTCTGAAAAGTGGAAGAATGATGACCCTTCTACTCTTGCAAACTTTCATGCCTCTAAAGCCAGCACCACGTGAATGAAACTGCCGAGTTTGGCTGCAAGTTTGGGATGGACCTGGCCTATTCAACACATTTGCACAATTTTCTCTGCCCATGATTTGGAGGATTAGCTGGTGTGTGTCTTGCCCTGAAGTACTGTTCTTTTGTTTACTGTAAATTCCAGGCCTCTCCCTAATCACTTTAGTCTCCTTCTGAAAGGGAGCTTCTTCTTTCACATGCCTTGCCCCACCTTTAATCTTCCTACAGTTTTCAGATCCAAAACTGTACATTCTGCATTTCTTTTCTGCCCCATCTGCTCTTCTTCGCTGTATATCTGCACAATATTCACCATTAAAAAGCCACGCCCCTTTTCTACATTAGGCTGTCTGAATATCCCCACCAAAGACATCAGTCCATTGCTTTTCAACTTACATCAACAAGACTTGAGCGTGGGCAAACTGCTGCAGATCTTTATCAAAATATCCCAGTTGCTCCTAAGTCTTTATTTTCCTCTGGACACCACCTCTTTGCAGCAATGCTTTCTTCCAGCTTCTACTAGAATGCCCATTAAGCTCTGCTTATAGTAGTCGACAGCTTTTCTATGCCCAAAGTTCAAAAGTCTTCCACATTTCTTTTTTTTTTTTTAAGAATTTTTTTTTTTTTATTACTTTTTTATTTATTTCTGTATGTGTATGAATGTATTGTCTGCAAGCAAGTCTGTGCACCTGTGTCGTGCAATGCCGCGGAGGTCAGAAGAGGGTGTCGGATTCCCCTGGAACTGGAGTTCTCCTGGAATTGGAGTTTCAGACGGTTCTCGGCCACCATGTGGGTGCTGGGGATCGAACCCGGGTCCTCTGTAAGAGCGGTCGGCGCTCTTAACTGCTAGGCCATCTCTCCAGCCCCCCAAGTCTTCCACATTTCTCCAAACATCTACATGGTCAGGTTCTTCACAGCCAACAGCCCACTCTCTGATACCAATAACTGTATTAGCCACTTTTCTGTTGCTGTGATAAAACACCATGACCAAGGAATTTATAAAAGGAAGAGTTTATTCGAGCTTATGATTGATGGTTCTAGGGAATTAGAGTCTATTGTGGTGGGAGGCATGGCGACTGGAACTGGAGCAGCAAGCCGAAGGTCACATCTCACAAAGAGCACAGGAAGCAGAGAGAGAGCAACTGTAGACCACAAGGCTTGTTAAACTCACTAAGCCTGCCCCCAATAACGTACTTCCTCTAGCACGGCCACACCTTCTAAGACCTCCAAAAACAGTGCCACCAACTGGAGACAAATGTCTGAATACTTACAGCTTATGGGGGACACTCATTCAAACCACCACAGAGACCCTCTCTCAAAAACAAAATAATAAAATAAAAAATAAAATAGATTAAAGGCCAGGTAGATGAATAGCTGAGTTTTCTCCACAGAACCCGTGTAAAGGCAGAAGGAAAGAATCAACTCAACAAATTGTCCTCTGACATCCACATTTGAACATGTCCCCACTCATACCCCCCCACAATAATAATACATTTAAATTGTAATTAAATAAAAATTTATTTAAAAAAAACAAGTGTTTAAAGATGGAGCTCAGTGGTAGAAAACTTCTGTAAGTATGCACAAAACATTATTGGGTTTTGATCTCCAAAAATTGCAAAAAAAAGCCACATTTTTTTTCAATCCCAGACATGGTGGTATATACCTGTAATCTATCTCAGTACTCAGGAGCAGGAGGAAGGAGGATCATGGGTTCAAGACCAGCCTAGGCTGTAACACTTAGGGGAAACCTTCAATTGGGATGTTGCCGTTACCTAGAGTTCGGAGTTTCAAATTTTTCATTTGAGCTGTCACTGCAAGTGGATGAAGTCCCCTGTTCACCATTTGCTGTCTGCCCATTTCATTCATGGAAGGAGCAAGACAAGAAACTACCAGGAGAATGGGATCTATCAGTATGGTATACAAACAGCCACTAGCATCAACACTTAGGAACATATGGCTAATTCTGTTTCTTGTATATTCCCAACTGTTCTAGAACCTCACCATGAGATTATCTTAAAGCAAATCTCAGACGTTATTTTCACATTTGAATGCATAATTCAGAAAAGATTGGAAAGTTTTTTTTGCAAATATTCCCACTATCCCAACTAAAATATATTGACAATGGTTTCTTAATCACACACACACACACACACACACACACACACACACACACACACACACACGGTTTCTTTAAATTAGGAATCAAGCCGGGTGTGGTGGCGCATGCCTTTAATCCCAGCACTAGGGAGGCAGAGGCAGGTGGATCTCTGTGAGTTCAGCCTGGTCTACAGATTGAGTTCCAGGCCAGCCGGGGCTACAGGGAGACCTTGTAGGAATCAGACAATGTCCCTTAATGCATCTGGTTAATATGTCTTTTAAGTCTACCCCCTTTTCTCTCACATCATGGCCATTTGTTTGTGGAAAAAATAATTAGAACATTTGACCTGGAAAATTTTGCACAGTCAGATTTTTGGCTGATTTCCTCCATCTCTTGTGTGTCACTTACCATATACCCTTAAAAGTCTGTATTTTGTATACAGGGTTGTATTTTTGTATACAGTTGTACTTTGTAGAGAGTTGATTGAATTCAGCTTGATTTCCCTAGCAAGGACACTTTGTAGGGAATGCCTGTATTTTGTATACAGGGTTGTATTTTTGTATACAGTTGTACTTTGTAGAGAGTTGATTGAATTCAGCTTGATTTCCCTAGCAAGGACACTTTGTAGGGAATGCTTACAAACTCCTGATCATGAGATCCACTTTTAGTGATATTAGCATCAAACATCAGATTTAAGTCTTGGTAGCTCCACTTCGAAAGTTCCTTCTGCAAGAGCAGTCAGTGCTCTTAACCACGGAACCATCTCTCCAGCCCCCCAAACAATAAAATCTTAAAAAAAAAAAAAAAGAGTAGTGGGCCAGGCGTGGTGGTGCACGCCTTTAATCCTAGCACTTGGGAGGCAGAGGCAGGTGGATCTCTGTGAGTTCAAGGCCAGCCTGGTGTACAGAGTGAACTCCAGACCAGCTGGGACTAAAGGGAGACCCTATCTCAAAAAGACCAAACAACAACAACAACAACAAAAACAACAGAACTAGTCCAATCAAACCTCTGGGGCCAAGGGAGGGTGAGCAAGAAAAGTAGGGCCCAGAATTTCATACATGGACATGCACTGAGCATGTCATCAGCAAGATCCAAATGCTCAGAAACTCTGGCGGTCCAATTGTCTAGGCTAATCAACAAGGAAATTACGAGGAAAAGAAAGGAAACTATGTTTAAAGAAATGAAAAGGGATGGCTAACAGATGATAAAGCCATGAAGCATGAAGTCTTACTCTAAAGTCAGAAGAGTGGGCATAGAGGGCTAGAGAGATGGCTCAGTGGTTAAGGGCACTGGCTGCTTTTGCAGACGATCCGGGTTTGATTCCCAGCACCCACATGGTGGCTAGCAACTATCCAGTTTCAGGGGATCCAATGCCTTCTTATGACCCCTGCAGGCATTGCACAACACGGTTGCACATACATACATCCAGGCAATATATTCACTACCTTGTGGGTGCTGGGAATTGAACTCGGGTCCTCTGCAAGAGCATCCAGTGCTCTTAACCACTCAGCCACCTCTCCAGCCCTCAAACCTTGCTCTTTTAACAATTTCATGGAGATGTAATTCATGTAGCTTACAATTCAACCATTTAAAGTGCATAATGCAAAAAAATAAAGTGCATAATTCAGTGTTTCTTAGTGTTGTATTATCATAATCTAATTTTTAGAACATTTTATGCTGAAAAGAAACTACACATCCATTGGCAGTCACCCCCATTCTGTGTAACACCCCCGCAGCCCTAAGAAAACATTCATCTACTATCTGTCTCTATTGATTTGTCTATTATAGATGTTTTATGTAAATGGAGTTACATAACATGTGGCCTCTCCCTGGCTTCTTGGCCTCACATGGATTTTTCAAGATTCATCCATGCTACTGTATGTGCCACAACTTCATTCCTTTTCATTGGCAAATAATATTTTGTTGTACAGATGAACCATATATTGTTTATTCATCCATCTATTGATGGACATTTGGGTTTAAAGTATATTGTAGAGTCTTAGCTCTTAATGCCCAGAATATAGGAATATGACTATATTGGGTAAAGGTTCTTTGCAGATGTGATTAAGTTTTCAATCTCATCATGTGATCAGTCTGGATTATCTGAATGGGCCCAAGCCCAATGAATGACAAATGCTCTAATTAGAGACACACAAAGGAGAAGCACAAGAGCAGGAGGAAAATTCTATGGCAAGATGGAGGCAGAGATTGGAATTTGGCTACTCCAACAAGCCAAGGAATGCCCTGAACTGCTGAAAAGTGGAAGCAATGAACAATTCTCTCCTAGAATTTTTCAGAAGGAGTATAGCCCTGCTGACACTTGCATTTCAGATTTCTCATCTCCAAACACCATGAGTGAATAAATAATTGTTGTTTTAAGCTGCTGAGTTTGTGGCTTGCTATAGCAGCCCTAGAAAACTAATAAATGATATGTATTAGTTAGTTGTGCATAGGTGTACCAAAATACTTAGAACAACTTAAAGGGAGCAATTATTTATTTTGGCTTACAGTTTCAGAAGGTTCAATCTGTGGTTGGCTGCCTTTATTACTTTGAGACTGAGGCAAGGCTAAGCATCACGGAGGTGGGGGAGGCTGTTCACCTCATAGCAGACAGGCAGCGGACCACCAGCTGGGGACTTGCAAATCTGTGAGATTCTAATTCTGTCCTTCTGCCTTATTAGAAATTTTCCATAATAAAAAAGAACGTTCTTTAATTAACACTTTGGATGCCTTGAAGCATAGTTCCTACAGCAAAAAGTGTCTGCTTCTTTACCATTATTCATGTATTTTCAGAAAAAAAAATGAGTTGGTTACCTAACATTATCCAAAGATGGCCAAGGACCTTTAAAAAAATCACTTGATCCTATGGAGTTTAACATATTTGATGTTTTCCAATCCATTATGTTCAATTTTCATTTTATTTTATTTTATTTTTATGTGTATGTGTGTACTGCTTGCATGCAGGTAGGTGCACTCGTGTTGTGTGCAATGCCTGTGGCTGTCAGGAGAAGGTATTTGACTCTCCCTGGAACTAGAGTTACGGATAGTTATTTTTATTTTTTGTGTATGAGTATATTGCTCCATGTATGGAAAGTGCACCCTTATCATGCAATGCTCATGGAATCAGAAGGCTGCATCAGATTCCCCTGGAGTTGGAGTTACAGACAGTTGTTAGCCACCATGTGGGTGCTGGGAATCAAACCCAGGCCTTCTGCAAGAAATATTATTTTTATTACATGCATATGTGTGTATGTCTGGGTGTGTATAGGCATGTGCCTGTGAAGGCCAAAAAGGAGCATCAAATCCTTTGAGCTGGAATTACAAGAGGTTTACAACATGGGTGCTGGGAATCGATCTCTGGTTCTCTGGAACAGCAGCAAGTGCTCTTTAACCACTGAGCCATCTCTCCAGCCCCTTTTCTATAGTTTTGAATTATTCTTTGACAATTTTACACATGTGTATAATGTCTTTTCATCATTTCTCCCCTCAATTGCCCTTTTTTTCCCTCCCTGCCCCCCAATTGCCTTTCTTATCCCCTCACACTCTATTTAGATCCCTAGACTCAGGTTTTTGTTGTAATACTGAGTGGTGCTGAGTTCTAGTGCCTGGAAGCCATTTTGTTATATTAGCAGTTGTTCATTCACATTGTTTAGACCTAATTCTATTATTTCATTTTTATTGGTTACTTAGGATAACTTTATTTTAATTTTATTTTATGTGTATGAATGTATTGCCTGCATGTATATAAGTGCACCCTTGTTGTGCAATGCCTGAGGAGGTCAGAGGAGGATGTTGGATCTCCTGGAACTGCAGTTATGGACATGCATGCTTGCTGCTCAGTTCACATTTTCCATTTTATACAGTTCACGATCTCCTGCCCAGGAAATTGTCCCACCCACAGTTAAGACAGGTCTTCCCACGTCAATTAACATAATTAAGACAATGCCTCTCAGCGGACCCCTTCAAGGACATACACTCAGGGAACCACTTCCTCCAGCTAAGCCCCACCTCCAAAGTCACTGCCACTTCTGATAACAGCACTACCAGCTGGAGACCACACATTCAACACATGAGCCTATGGGGTCTATTTCAGATTAAACCATAATGGGGTAGTTTCCTCTTTGGGGCTATTATGAGTAATGTTGCAATGGGCATTTGTGTACAAGTTTGGGAGTGGAATGGTGTTTTCATTTCTCTTGAGTGGAATCATTGTGCATATGGTTAACTCTATGTTTAAACATTTTGAGGAACTGCTGAAGTGTTTAACAGAGCTCTTGTGCCATTTTACATTCCTATTAGTAATATATGATTATTCAAAGTGATTCAAATCCTCATAAACTCTTCTTATCATGTGTCTTCTTGGTTATAGCCACCCAGGTGGCCAAGAAGTGGTTTTACTTTGCATTTCCCTAATGACTAATGAATTTGAGCCTTTAGAAAACAAAAAATAGCCAGGCCTGGTGGCGCACGCCTTTAATCCTAGCACTCAGGAGGCTGAGCCAAGTGGATCTTTGTGAGTTCAAGGCCAGCCGGGTCTACAGAGCAAGCTCCAGGACAGCTGGGGCTACAGGGAGACCCTCTCTTGAAAAGACCAAAAACAAAAACATATTCTTACTGACATGCATACACCTTTAGTGAAACATTTAGATGTTTTGTCCATTCTTAAATTGGGTTCTTGGGGTGGGGTAAAAAAAAAAATTGGGTTCTCCTTTTCTTTTTTCAAAGCCAATTTAAAAAGATATCCATTTATTTACTGGGGGGGGGGAGGCATGCACGCGCCACATAGCACAGGTGTAGAGATCAGAGGACAATTTGGTATAGTCACTTCTCTCCTTCCACCAAATGGGTCCCTCGAATCAAACTCTGGTCATGCATGCGTCCCTCTCTGCCCTTTCAAGCTCCTTCTGCCTTGACATCACAGCCGTGAATTGTGAGTTTGAATAAACCCAAGTTGCTTTTATCAAAGTATTTTATCACAGCAACAGAAAAAGAAACTAAATCAAATCATTCCATCCATATTTGTTGCAAAGACCCACCATTTCCCATTTCACTGTTGAACACTCTTCATATCCTTGTTGAAAATCGTTTGACTATAAATGAATAGATTTGTTTCTGGATGCTCAATTCTATCCCATGGGTCTACATGTCTACCGTCCCGCTAGCATGACGTTGTCTTGATGATGGTTGTAGTTATGCAAGTTCTGAAAACAGGAATGCATCTCCTTCAATTTTGGCTTGTTTTTTTTTTTCCAAATTGTCTTAGCTATTGGGGGCTCTCAGCTTATTGATTACTGTGAAAAAAAATAAGCTGAGGTTTCAATAGGTGTGTTGGATCTGAACCTTGTTTTGGAATAATCGCTATTTTCACAGTCATTTTTTTTTTTTGAGGCAGGGTCTCCCTATAGTCCCAGCTGTCCTGGAACTCACTCTGTAGACCAGGCTGGCCTTGAACTCACAAAGATCCGCCTGCCTCTGCCTCCCAAGTGCTAGGATTAAAGGCATGCGCCACTGTGCCCAGCAATTTTCACAGTCTTATGTTTGACCCATGATCATGGGGTGAATTTCCACTTATTTAGATCTTTAATTTCTTTCAACAATGTTCTGTAATATCTGCATTCAAGTCTTACACTTCTTTTTTTAATTTATTATCTTTTATTGGGGGCTACCTGAATTCATTTGTTTATTTTGTGATCTTTGACAATTATTGTAGGAGATCAGAATATGCTACCCTCAGATACGACAAAGAAATCAGACTGTGCTGTCTCAAATATGCCTCTTTGGCACAAGGACTACTTTGAGCTGGTTATTTTTTTTTAAACAATAGACATACCAGAAGCTTTGAAAATAGTAGTAAGGAAATCACTGGTAAGCGTGTCTTCCTTTCTGTATCAGGAAGAGAAAGGTACCTCCAAGTTTCTAGACACTCTCTTCAGTAATGGTGAGCAGCAACTTTAGTCTGCATGTAAACCTCACTGGCTCACTGTGCTTTTCCTGGGTGCCTCCCAGTTACCAGCCTGCCTCCACACCCCCTTCCCAGCATGTGCCCCCTTCCCAGCCTGCCCCTTGCTCTTCTTCTGTTCCTCCAATGATGGTATCTAAGCCTAAATCCAAAGCCACTTCTTTAAAATTTACCCATATTTGGGCATCTTCCATTTGTACATGAGGTGTTCAAGTTGATTAAGTTGGTTGTTCTTCTCTGTTTAAACTGTCTTCTGCCACAGGGATTCCCTCATGATTAAGAGCAAAGCAAAGTGAGCTCCAGGACAGCTGGGGCTACAGGGAGACCCTGTCTCGAAAAAGACCAAAAAAAAAAAAAAAAAAAAAAAGAGCAAAGCAGAGTCGAAAAAAAACTTTATCTTCTATATTAATAAACCTTTTATGCCCAATTTTATTTTTGTTGTTATGAATATTACCATGAATTTATTTTTCTTTTTAAAATTTAATTTCATTTTTAAGTGTATTTTATTGAATTTTTGTGGATTTCATACAATACATTTTATTTTTATTTTATTTTACTTTTTTGGTCTTTTTGAGACAGGGTCTCCCTGTAGCCCCAGCTGTCCTGGAACTCACTCTGTAGATCAGGCTGGCCTTGAACTCACAAAGATCTGCCTGCCTCTGCCTCTCAAGTGCTAGGATTAAAGGCGTGCGCCACCATGCCCGGCACAATACATTTTAATCATATTTAGATCTCTCCATATTCCTCCACAGCCCACCCACAGGGTTTCATGCATTCTGTCTTATATGTCAAAGACTATCAAGTCAAGTTTGTATACTTAGCTGTCTCTCCATGTGAGTTCACCCACTGGAGCCTGTTCAGCCAATCTAGCATCACAAATTTAGGGATTTTTTTTCATGTCATTGTAAATGAATTTATTTCTATCTTATTTTGTGATTGTTTACTGGTAGTTTCTAGAAATAGAATTTGTTTTAGTCTGTCGCGCACACGTGCGTGTGTGTGTGTGTGTGTGTGTGTGTGTGTGTGTTGGAGACTTTGAGACAGGGTCTCCCTGTAGCCCCAGCTGTCCTGGAACTCACTATATAGACCAGGCTGGCCTTGATCTCACTAAAGATGTGCTGAACTTTTGTCATGTTAGTCCTGATAGTCATTTAGCGGATTCCCAAATATTTTCTCTTTGTAAGATCATGTCCTCTGCAAATAGAGATAATTTTACTTTTTATTTCCCCATATTCCTTCTTAAATAGTTCTGGTTAGGTTCTCTCTTACTACTAAATGAAAGTGGTAAGAGAGAACCTAAGTATCCACCCCCTTAGGTTCTTTACTCTTTTGATATTCAAACCTTATCTTTAGCAAATAGAACTATTAAAATTGACAAGCTAGCTGGGAGTGGTGGTGCATGCCTTTAATCCCAGGCAAAGGCAGGTGGATCTCTGTGAGTTCAAGGCCAGCCACGCCTACGCAGTGAGTTCCAGTCCAGGTGGGGCTAAAGGGAGACCCTGTCTCAAAAAATACTCCCCACCCCCCGAAAAAATTGACAAGCTGTCAACCCTACTAAGCAGCATCCTTGTTTTCTGCTACAATAGTTTGTATCTTGTGCATTTTCTGCCCGAGACCTGAAATCAGCTCTTTTTCCAGGAAGTTCTTGTTCCCTTTAGTGCATAAAGGCCTTGAGAAACCCAATCTGGTACTAAGAGCAATCATTGCTGCTGGCTTGATAATGACCTTGTCAGTGTGCAGACCTGGGAAGCTCACATTTTTTCAGAGAGATTAAAAATAATTTAGAAAATCGTTGAGCATGGTGATACACATCTATAATCTCAGCACTTGGAAGGCAGAGGCAGGCTGATCTGTACGAGTTCACAGCCAGCCTGGTCTACACAGTGAGTTCCAGGACAGCTGGGGCTACAGGCAGACCGTGTCTCGAAAAGACCAAAAAGAAAATTTAGAAAATGATATTGATATGTTCAACTTTTACATAATTTCACTGAATGTGTATTTGTGTCTTTTTTCCCTTAGACTGAAAATATTAGTTCATCAGTAACATTAACAATACTGTATTCAGTCTGTCTTAATGTAAAAATACACACACACACACACACACACACACAAATGTTTATGCCAGGCGTGGCATTGTAACCCCAGCTTGCAGGGCCAGGGGAGTGGAGCTCATTGGCCAGCCACTCTAGCCAATGGATGAATTCCAGCTTCAGTGAGAGACCACACCTCAAAAATAAGGTGGCCAGACAGAGTGGCACACGCCTTTAATCCCAGCACTCAGGAGGCAGAGGCAAGTGGGTCTGTGAGTTTGAGACCAGCCTGGCTTACATAGCAAGTTCCAGGCCAACTGGGGGTACATAGTGAGATGGTCTTTTAAAAAAATGAGGACACGCCTTTAATCCTAGCACTTGGGAGGCAGAGGCAGGCGGATCTTTGTGAGTTCAAGGCCAGCCTGGTCTACAGAGTGAGTTCCAGGACAGCTGGGGCTACAGGGAGACCCTGTCTCGAAAAGACCAAAAAAAAAAAAAAATGAGGACATAGAAAAAAATAAAAAGGCCAGGTGTGGTGGCACATGCTTTTAATCCCAGTACTCAGGAGGCAGAAGCAGGTGGATCTCTTGGAGTTCAAGGCCAGCCTGGTCTACATAGTAAGCTCCAAGCCAGCTGGGACTAAAGGGAGACCCTATCTCAAAAAAGACAAAAAAAAATGAGGATAGCTGGGCATGGTGGTGCATGCCTTTAATCCCAGCACTCTGGTGGCATCTCTGTGAGTTCAAGGGCAGCCTGGTCTACATAGAGAGCTCCAGGCCAGCTGGGACTAAAGGGAAAGACCCTGTCTCAGAAAGAACAACAAAAAAAGAAAATGTAAAAAGGAGGATAGCAATTAAGGAAGACACTCAACATCGACTCCTGACCTCCACAAGCATACACACAAATGAATAAATAAATAAATAAATAGGCATGTTTATAGATGTATTCATACATTTACATTATATACTCTCACAGCAGTACTAGAATTATCACTAACAGTTTAAGTTTTTTTAATAATATTTTTTGCCCATGGGATATCTCCTTCAAGAGATATATAGTCAATAACAATGTTTAAAACTATTGGAAATGGGGCTGGAGAGATGGCTCAGCAGTTAAGAGTGCCAACTGCTCTAGCAGAGGACCCAGGTTTGATTCCCAGCACCCATATGGTTGGTAAGAACCATCTTTAACTACAGTTCCAGGGGAATCCAATGCCCACTTCTGACCTCCATGGTATTGCACGACACGGGTGCACCAACGTACATGCAGACAGTACACTCATACACATAAAAAAGTAATAAATAAATTAATTAAAAATTTTGAAAAACTATTGGAAATTCTTTCTGTTTTTTAATTATTTTATTTATTTTCGTATGTGTATAAATGTACTGTCTGCATGTAGGTCTGTGCACCCATGTCGTACAATGCCGTGGAGGTCAGAAGAGGGTGTTAGATTCCCCTGGACCTGGAGTTAAAGACAGTTCTCAGCCGCCATGTGGATTCTGGGGATCGAACCCAGGTTCTCTGCAAGAGCAGTTGGTGCTCTTAACCACTAGGCCATCTCTCCAGCCCCTCTTTCTGTTTTTTATTTTAATTTTTTTAACTTTATTTATTTCTGTATGTGTATGAATGTACTGTCTGCATGCAGGTCTGTGCACCCGTGTCGTGCAATGCCATGGAGATTAGAAGAGGCTCTCGGATTCCCCTGGAACTGGAGTTCTGGAATTGGAGTTTCAGACGGCTCTCGGCCGCTATGTGGGTGCTGGGGATTGAACCTGGGTCCTCTGCAAGAGCGGTCAGTGCTCTTAACCGCTAGGCCATCTCTCCAGCCCACTCTTTCTGTTTTTTAAGCCAGTGCTTTCATACATGTTCATTTGTTTTGCTTTTCTTCTATTGTTCAGAGTTTGTTCATTCTTTTGGTTGAAATTTGTTTCCACGATTACATGAAAATGCTTACATAGTTCCCAACCAAGGCACATCAGAAATGTCCTTCCTCACTCCCTCCACACTGTTCCCCCATCTCTCTCAAATAATAAACAAATTACTTTCTCTTTTTCATCAGCTTTTATTTGTCCTTCTACTGTTTTTCACCCACAAAAGACTCAGTTCCAACACAGGTCATATCTGCTAATCTAATGTTGTCCAATAAGCCATGGAAGCAGCATCAAGCCCCAATTCTTCAAGATGACCAGTGTTCTCTCCACCAAGGCCATGGCACAGCAGAAGTACAGCTGAGGAGCCAAGTGTGGTGGCTCAAGCTGGTGATCCCAGCACCAGGGAGGCAGAGACAGGCAGATCTCTATGAATTCAATGCTAGACTGGTCTACAGAGAGAGTTTCAGACTAGCCAGTGAGATTCTGTCCCAAGGGAAAAAAAAGTATTACCTGTGAAAGCCCAGCCTCACAATATCTGCTCATGTGGAAACTTCCTTTGTCAAAGGATGCAACCATTGGCTGAGTGGCAAATAATGATTTCAGATTTAAATGACTCAATTAATAGCTCAGTTAACATTTCCAACATTCTTTTCTTTTGTTTGTACGTGTGTGTTTCACACACGTGTGTGTGTGTGTTTATACACATGTAGGTTTGTGTACCTGTGCGTGCATGTCTCTGTGGAGACCAAAGATCAACCTTAGCTGTCCTCCTGGATGTTGTCCACCTGACTTTTTGAGACAGGCTATCTCACTGACTTGGGGCTGGCTAATTAGTTTAGGCTGGCTGGCCAGCAATCCTCAGGGTTCACCTGTCTCCACCTCCTCAGCGATGGGATTACAAGCATGTACCACCATGCCTGGCTTTTTTTATGTGGATGTTGCAATCAAATTCAGATCCTCATGTTTGTGCTGCAAGCAGCTAAGCCATCTCTCCAGCCTACCATGCTTTTCTTAAGGATAATGCATATATACATTTAAAAATTCTCACAAATATACTTCTTTTATGATCCTTAACCATGGGTCAGTTAAGATTAGGTTCTATGGTATGAAACAGTAACCCAAGTCACAGTTACTTAAACCTGATAGAAGTTTACTATTGTTATTGTTGCTGTTATGATGGCATCTAGCTATATAGCCCAGGCTCCCCTGAACTCTCACCACCATCCTGTCTCAGCCTCTTGAGTGCTGGGATTCCAAACATGTGCCACCATGACCACCTAAGCAATAGTTGTTTGAGCACAGACTTTGTATCTTTCTGGACTCCAAGATATCTGGGCTCACTTTGTATAACCCCTGTCCCAGAATCAGAATTTAGGGAGCTTGGATTCTTTTTTCCCTTAAATCAGAAACAAAGATCTATGCCTAAGTATGCTTATAGCTACTGACCTATTGTTGCTTCTTAGTCATTTTAAGTGACAGAACAAGGAAGTGAATGTGTATCAAACTGTATATATCTAGCAACTGCAAGTAGTTCTGTATGTATCTGTCTATATCACTTTTTAAATAAACATGGTAGTGCCCCCACTGACTTCTCAGCTCCTCTAGCAGTACCCAGATCATTCCTGGCTTCTCCTACTGATTTAGCTGTAACTTCTGCTCCAGCACAGAGAAACCTGGCTTCTGTTGTCCACCATTGATTTGTTTAATTGTTAGCTCCCAGTGTACCCATCACAGGATTGGTTCTGTTCCTGTGAGCTTGTGGGAACACTTCAAACAACTAGAGTTTCTAGCCTACCTCCTCTTGCCTTTCGTCTTACACTCATTTTCAAAATTGCTTGGGTCCATATCTTTCAAGCCCCTTCAGTGCAATTATTTCGCATATTTTTAATGCAGCTAGATTCTTTGATCATAGTCTACGATCCATCTTTGAATCTCCTGACCCCTTGAATGATTTTTTTAAACTGCATACATTAAAATGCACTCTATGGGTCCTGAAAAAAATGCATGATGTCATGTAGCCACAATTACAATGTCATCTAGTGTAAGGACAGACCCCAATGGACGTGCCTAGAGAAACCAGGCCATCAGGAGGAAAGTTTCCAATTACAGCCCAAAATAGCTTACTCATCACTTGCTCAACTGTATTGCTTAACCCTGCCCACAAGCAGATGTTCAAAGCTGTTATCTACGTAACAGTTGGAAGGTTTCACTGCTCGCACGGGAATTACTTGGGCGGGAATTATGCAATGTTAATTTTTTGTTGTTGTTTTTTTTTTTTTTTTTTTTTTGTATGTTGATGAATGTAATGTCTGCTTGTAGGTTTGTGTGCCCGTGTTGTGCAATGCCGGCGGAGGTCAGAAAAGGGTTCGGATTCCTCTGAAACTGGAGTTCTCCTGGAATTGGAGTTACAGATGGTTCTTAGCTGCCATGTGGGTGCTGGGGATCAAACCCGGGTCCTCTGCAAGAGCAGTCGGTGCTCTTAACCACTAGGCTATCTCTCCAGCCCCGCAATGTTCATTTTTAAGACCATTGGATAATAGGTAAGGCATGTTTAAATTGATAGGTTACAATTGTATGTGCTGGTACAAAATGACTGGCCCAAAAAAGTGTGGGCCTCAGGACAACGGCCTGAAGGACCTATAAATGTAACCCGACCCCTTTGTTTAGGGTCTTGCCTATCTCACCCTGACCTGTGTGTCAGGAAGGAGGCTTGACCCTGGCTAGCCAGCCTCGCAATAAATGCCTGCTTGCATATTGCATTCTTTGCTGTTCCTTTGTCGGTGCGGGGATCTCTGGACTCAGGTTCAAATGAACTTAACATTGGAGGCCCCAGCGAGATATTCCACCGATAAATGGACACAGGGAACGAGCCCGCGTCTGGAACGTGCACCAGTGTCCTGTATCTGGTCTGTATCTGGTAGCCACGGCAGTGTAACAGCCAACCCTGACTGGGAAGGAGAGGGGCTCCTTCTAGGAGGTTTTTATACCTCCCTGGTTTTGAGGTTCTTTATACCTCCTGGTTTTGAGGGGAACTCCTCTCCAGGCAACCTGGCGCTAGGCGAGGGGTTGGAGGAATTCCCCCTCCTGGAAGTCAAGACCACGTGAACGCCATTCAGGCAGATTCAGGAGCTCCCAGGTAGTGGTGGTGAATGTGATGTGCACCTGAGTGAGAGAAGGACCAGTCCGAGCGAATGCAAAACTATGAGACTGACTCAGTGGCTTACTGACTGGTGTGTAATAGGAGTCTCGTTTTTGTTTGCTGTTGGCATTCTTTGTATTTGTTTCCTGCTGTTCGTCTTTCCTACTATGGGTTAGTCTGTGTCTACTCCTAAAGACTTGCTCCTAAGTCATTTTTCAAAGGTCCAGAAGAAAGCTCAAAACATGGGCTTTGTGATCAGAAAAGGTAAGTTTGACACTTTTTGTTCCTCAGAATGTCCTGCCTTTGGAGTAGGATGGCCCCCGGCTGGATCCCTTTCCTGGGATGTTATTGCATGGGTCAAAGGGATTGTAACTCAACCAGGAAAACGTGGGCATCCTGACCAAATCCCTTATATCAGAATATGGGAAGTTCTCCTTGACGAGCCTCCTGAGTGGCATGCTCCATTCCTAAACCCCAACACACCCCTTTCCATCCTGGCTCTTGAGTCCCAAAAGACTTCAGTGGAGTCCAGGCCCATATACCCCCCACCTCAGCCCCCTGAACCTTTGCCTCCACAGAAACCCATCCTCCCAGAATCCCAACCTTCCCTTCTCAATGATCTCAAGGTGGAGGTCGAGAGACCTCCCCGTTATCTCCCCAATCACAATCCTTGACTCCCAGGACCCCCCCCCCCGACTGCACTGGACTCCTCCGAAGAGTGATGGCCTAACCCTCCAGACCAGGAAGAGGCGCCCCGTCATCTCCGCCACTGCGCAGCAGGCCATATGGACCCTGTTCCTCCACATCCAACCCCCTTGAGACAGTTCCCCTCCTACCAGTGCAGGTCTCGGAGAAAAACAATATCAGTACTGGCCCTTTTCCTCTAGTGATCTGTATAATTGGAAGTCACAAAATCCTCCATTCTCACAGGACCCTAAAGGTCTTATGGGGCTGATAGAATCTATTATGTTCACTCATGCACCTACCTGGGATAATTGCCAACAACTTTTAAGAACCCTTTTCAGCACCGATGAAAGGGAGAGAATTGTTTTGGAGGCCCGCAAGAATGTGCCAGAAGACGACTGCCCTACAGCTCTCCCCAACATGATTGATGAAGTCTTTCCATTAACTAGACCAGACTGGGACTATGGGACCATTGCAGGTAGGGCGCGTCTCCAAGTCTACCGCCAGACTCTAGTAGCAGGTTTCTGGGCAGCTGCCAGGTGGCCGACCAATTATTTAAAAGTAAGAGCAATTAAAAAAAAAAAAAAAAAGTAAGAGCAATTATACAAGAGGAAACCAAAAGCCCGGCCGTCTTCCTAGAACAATTGTATGACACCTACAGGCAATACACTCCACTAGACCCTGAGAATGAGATTAACTGCCCCATAGTCCTTTTCTCCTTCATAAGCCAATCTGCATCAGACATACGAAAAAAACTCAATTCTAGAGAAAATATTGGGACCATGACCATAGCTGAGGCACTACAAGTGGCAGAAAAGGTATATAACATCTGGGAATCAAAGGAAGAGAGAGATGATAGAATAAGAAAGGAGGATAGAGATTACCAGACAAAGGAAAACAGGTGCGCTCAAAAGGAAATGGTAGGGGTTCTTTTGGCGGGGGCTGGGAGGACAGCCCCTCCATCTGATCGGAAAGAAGGGGCTCACCACCAGCAATTGGGCAAGGACCAGTGTGCCTATTGCAAGAAGCTCGGATATTGGAAAAACGAGTGTCCAGAGCAGGGGAGAGAAAGAGGCAGGTTGAGAGAAGAAAGAAGGACCTACCACAGAGAGGAGAAGGGATAGGGAGACTGGGCTAAAGTGTTAGTAACAGGGGAAGATGATTAGGGGAGACAGGACTCGGATCCCCTCCCTGAGTCCTAGGTAACGATGTACATGGAGGGGAAACCCGTGGGATTTATGGTCGATACGGGGGCACAGCATTCTGTTCTTACCCAGGATCACGGTCAATTAAGAAAGACAAAACAAGCATAGTGCAGAGGGCAACTGGGTCGAAGGCTTACCCATGGACCACCAGTCATAAAGTCAACTTAGGAAGACACCAGGTCACACACTCATTCCTGGTAGTCCCCGATAGTCCAGCGCCACTGTTGGGGAGGGACCTCCTGACCAAAGTCAGAGCCAGAATACATTTTGAACCAGGGGGAATCCGGGTCACGGATGGACAGGGAGCCCCATTACATATCTTGTCCCTATCCATCCATAATGAATACAGATTATTCAGGAAGCCTGAAAACCTACAGGTGCCCCCTAACATGACCTACTGGATAGATAGATACCCCTCCGCATGGGCTGAGTTGATGGGCATTGGTTTCGCTAAACACGTCACTCCGATAATTGTGGAACTGAAGGCCACTGCTTGGCCAGTCAGAATAAAACAAAACCCAGTGCCCGATGAGGCCTGGAGAGGCATCTCCCCGCATATCCACAGGCTGTTACAGGAGGGGGTATCGAGGCCCTGTCGTTCGGCATGGAACACACCTCTCCTGCCAGTACAAAAGCCAGGAGGGAAAGACTACCACCCGGTGCAAGACTTAAGGCAAGTAAATGCGCGCGTGGAAGATATAAACCCCATGGTGCCAAACCCATACACCCTCTTGGGGCACCTGAGTCCTACCCTCCAATGGTATACCACCCTGGACCTGAAGGATGCCTTCTTCAGTATTCCCTTGGCAGATAGCAGCCAGGCTTTATTCACCCTTGAATGGCAAGAGGAAGGAAAAAGTCAACAACTGACATGGACTAGACTGCCCCAAGGGTTTAAAAACTCTCCAACCCTGTTCAATGAAATTTTGGGACAGGATCTAGAGCCCTTTAGAAAGGCAAACCCAGAGGGGACTCTGCTGCGGTACGTGGAGGACCTGCTGTGGTACGTGGAGGACCTACTGTTGGCAGCCCCATCCAGAGGTAGTTGCCAGCAAATGACAGGCCATTTACTGACACTCCTAGGGGATTTAGGTTACCGGGCCAGTGCAAAGAAGGCTCATATCTGCCAAACCCAGATGACCTACTTAGGGTACAAACTGAAGGGTGAGGCCAGATGGCTGACCGAGGCTATGAAAGAAATCACCCTCCACCTGCCTACTCCTACTTCACCGAGAGGAGTTACAGAGTTTCTAGGGTCAGTAGGCTACTGCCACCTCTGGATTCCTAATTTTGCAGAGATTGCTCGACCCCTATATAAGGCCACCAAAGAGACCAAAATTTGGGAATGGAAAGAGGGCCAACAAACAGCCTTTGAAAAACTGCGAGAGGCCCTCCTACAGGCACTGGCCCTGGCCCTCCTGGACCCCCCCTAAAACCTTTTATCCTATATGCAGATGAGAAGAGGGTGTAGCCAAGGGAATGCTGACCCAAAAGCTCGGTCCATGGAAACACCCAGTGGCATACCTGTCCAAACACCTGGATGCAGTAGCCACGAGTTGGCCTCCATGCTTGAGAATCATAGGCGCGGTTGCTCTTCTGGTAAAGGAGGCTGACAAGCTGACATTCAGACAGCAGTTATGTGTGATAACCCCACATCCCATTAAAGGAGTACTGAAGCAACCCCTGGGTAAGTGGATGACTAATGCCTGCCTCACGCACTATCAAGGCCTACTGCTGGATAGCCCTCGAGTGACATTCGCCTGCCCCACCACTCTCAACCCAGCAAGCTTACTGCCTATGCCAGAACAGAAGCCTCCAATTCACGACTGCCTGGAAATGATGGCTAACACCACCCAAGTCCACCCTGATTTGAGAGACGTTCCCCTGGAAAATTGCCCAACCCACTGGTACACAGGCGGAAGCGGCTACATACAGGATGGAGTGCACAGAGCCGGGGTGGCGATAGTGGATCAGGATGGGCATGTGGTGTGGAGTAGAGCCTTGGCCCCTGGTACATCAGCACAAAAGGATGAATTGATAGCTCTGGCTGAAGCCCTCGAGCAGGCGCAGGGACGATGCATCAACATCTACACAGACAGCAGGTATGCATTCGCTACCTTACATGTACATGGGGCCATCTTCCAGGAACGGGGATTCCGAACAGCAGATGGAAAAGAACTTAGAAACCTCACTGAGACATAGTGACTTAAAAGCAGTAGACATGCCAAAGGTGGTGGCTGTCATCCACGTCCCAGGGCATCAAAAGTGCATGGGTACTGAAGCAATAGGAAACAGGACAGTGGATGAGGAAGCCCACCGGCTAGCCCAGGAAGGGACACCCCTGTCTGCACTCTCCCTCTGGCTCCTGGACCCAGAGCTCCCCTCACTCCCTCTGCAACCAAACTACTCAACTGAAGATCTACAGTGGATGAACAAAAGGTGGCCAATGGGGGGAGATTGAAGGACAAAGGAGTGGCAATATATCCCTGAGGGCATCCTTATTCTCCCACGAGATCTCAGTACTTTCCTAGCACAAAACTTGCATAAGGCCACCCACCTGAGCAGCAGGAAAACTTCCAAACTATTCGAATCAGCGCAACTGACTTTCCCAGAGCAAGCAGGACGATTACAGCAGATCTCTGACGCATGCCGAGCTTGTGCCCAAATGAAACCAGCCCGGCGGAGCGGGGTCCACACAGGTACTAGGGAGGTGGGAAGAAGTCCTGGGAGGAGCTGGGAGATAGACTTCACTGAGGTAAGACCTGGGAGGTATGGATACCGCTACTTGCTCGTTATGGTAGATACCTTTTTGGGTTGGGTGGAGGCTTTTCCAACTAAGAGGGAAACCAGTAAAACAGTCATTAAAGTACTCTTAGAGGAAGTGATTCCCAAATATGGGGTCCCGGAACAGATAGGGTCGGATAATGGGCCGGCTTTCATAAGCAGAGTCTTGCAAGGGCTTGCTCAAGCGCTGGGGACTAATTGGAAATTACATTGTGAATATAATCCCCAGAGCTCTGGGCAGGTAGAAAGAATGAACAGGACCTTGAAGGAGACTTTATCCAAATTATGCTTGGAGACTGGTGGGGACTGGGTGACTTTCCTTCCCTTAATGGTATTTCAGGCCAGAAACACTCTGTATGTTAAGGGGCTAGCCCGGTTCAAAATTATGTATGGGGCTCCACCCCCCATCATTAGAAGAGTTCTCCCGAGGCCTGATGGTGTCCCAGAGTATCACTCAACCCTCGCTGCTCTCTCCAAGATTCATAAACAAATCTGGCCCATGGTCAGGGCATTTCATGAGAGTAAGGAGGGAAGAACCCCGGGCCAGATTATAAAGAAGGAGAAACGGTTTGAGTAAAAAGACATAGTGCTAAGACCTTAGAACCCCATTGGAAGGGACCCTATGTCATTCTCCATGTTACCCCCACTGCCCTTAAGGTCGACAGAATTGGGCCATGGATGCACTCCTCCCACGTCAGATGGGCAGGAAGCCATCCAGAATGAAACGTACAACAACATCCAACAAACCCTCTCAAACTCCGACTAGTTCGAGACCCTGGAAGTCAGGTCCTCGTACCCTCCACGGCTTGTTAACGGTAACACTGACTCTCTGTATGATTCTGACCCTACTATCTGGAGTGGTCTCATCTGCTGACAACTGCAACCCTCATCAGCCGTTTAAGCAGCTGTGGGTCATCCAGAGTGGAGAGAACTATGAAGAATACAACACCACTGTATGTGAGGCAGCAGCATTACATCAGTGCTTCCCAGAATTGTATTTCTCTCTAGAACATGCATGGACAGATGGGAGATTCCAAGGACCCAACGCGATGAGGGCCTGGGCCACAATGAGGCGTAATGGGTTCTTCATGTGCCCAGGTTATAAAACTAGAAAGGAAGGCAGTAAAAGGTGTGGGTTGCCTATTACTGTGCAGAGTGAAGTTGTGTGGATTCCACTGATGGATGCTGGAAATGGAAGGTAACTAATGAACTGATTCGAGGAGAGTTCACAGTCCCTTTAAAGTGAGTTCCCGGGGAGTAAACTCCAGTCCTCACATGACCCTGTTAAAAATTACCTTTACTGACAAGGGAAAACAAGATGAACGCTGGACTAGTGGACTCAATTGGGGCCTAATGCAGTATGCCCGACCATGGCATGGCCTCATTTTTCAAATCCTACTTAGAGTGGAGCCCTTATCCAAGTCGGTGGGTCCAAACCCTGTACTAAGGAGCCCTGGCAGATTAGGCTCTAGGGCTCCACAGTCAGTAAAAACCCAGACACAGAAGCCAGTAAAGGTCCAGGCATCCACATTTCCCAACCCCACAATCCAGGCATCCACATTTCTCAACTCCACAATCCAGGTAACCGCATCAATCCCCCCTATGCCCAGTAGATCTCTTGAGTCCATTATGCAGGCCGTGTATATGGCTCTAAACCACGCTGCCCCAAACCTGACCGAAGCCTATTGACTATGTTTTACTGCTTCCCCCCCCATTCTATGAGGCAGTCGGGACCAACGGTTCCTATATGGTCAACACCACTGCTCCTCGTGGTGGGTGGGATCCTTGCCCTGGCATTGGGATGACTATGACTCAAGTAACGGGCATGGGACTTTGTGTGGGAAATGTTCCTTCAAACAAAAGCAAGCTGTGTGCCCATACTATAACAACATCAGGTTGGAACAATTCTGTATGGGTAACACCAGATCAGGGCGCTCGTTGGATGTGCTCACGTAATGGATTAACTCCACACTTGGCCCAGTCTGTGTTTAATCAGTCCCAAGAGTTCTGCCTGATGATCGTAATTGTGCCCAGGATAATCTACCACCCCCCTGAGTACCTCATCCAATATTGGTCCAGCGGGACGGACAGACAATACAGAAGTAAGAGAGAGCCCATCACCACGATGACCATAGCAACACTGTTTGGAATAGGACTAGTGGGAGCCAGGACAGGTATTGCTTCTCTAGTCACCCAGAACTCTGGCCTATCTTCCCTGAGGGCTGCGGTCAACGAAGACCTAGACCGAATACAAAAATCCATTAGCCATCTAGAAAAATCTCTGTCCTCGCTAGCTGAGGTGGTCCTCCAAAACAGGAGGGGACTAGACTTGATGTTCCTAAAAAATGGGGGGGGGCTCTGTGCAGCCCTGTGTGAAGAGTGTTGTTTTTATGCAGATCACACTGGGATTGTGAGGGATTCCATGACCAAACTGAGAAAAGGGTTAGAAGAATGAAAACGAGAGAGAGAGGCTCAAGAGAGCTGGTACCAATCCTGGTTTAACCAATTTCCGTGGTTTGCAACCCTCCTCTCCGCCCTAGCCAGACCTATAATTATTCTCTTACTCATTGCCACAATCAGTCCATGGATCCTAAACCAGCTCTTAGGGTTTGTAAAGGACAGAATTAACTCGGTCCAACTTCTAGTCCTTAGACAACAGTATCAAGCCCTGCCCCAGGATAAACCCCAGCATGAGGATGCATCCTCATTGTAACTAGAAAAGGGGGGGAATGTAAGGACAGACCCCAATGGACATGCGGAGAGAAACCAGGCCATCAGGAGGAATTACAGCCCAATTACAGCCCAAAATAGCTTACTCATGGCTTGCTCAACTGTATTGCTTAACCCTGCCCACAAGCAGATGTTCAAAGCTGTTATCTACGTGACAGTTGGAAGGTTTCACTGCTTGCGCGGGAATAACTTGAGCGGGAATTATGCAATGTTAATTTTAAGCCCATTGGATCATAGGTAAGGCATGTTTAAATTGATAGGTTACAATTGTATGTGCTGGTACAAAATGATTGGCCCAAAAAAAGTGCGGGCCTCAGGACAACAGCCTGAAGGACCTATAAATGTAACCCGACCCCTTTGTTCGGGGTCTTGCCTATCTCGCCCTGACCTGTGTGTCGGGAAGGAGGCTTGACCCTGGCTAGCCAGCCTCGCAATAAACGCCTGCTTGCATACTGCATTCTTTGCTGTTCCTTTGTCGGTGCTGGGATCTCTGGACTCGGGTTCAAATGAACTTAACACTAGCAGACTTTCACCCCCCTAAAAAAGAATCCCCAACCTTTCCCTTTCCCTTTCTCCAAACCCCTGGTGACCATTGATCTGCTTGCTAGCACTAGTTTTACCCTTTACAAAATGCCATTGAAAATGAAATTGTAGGGGCTGGAGAGATAGCCTAGTGGTTAAGAGCACTGACCGCTCTTGCAGAGGACCCGGGTTCGATCCCCAGCACCCACATGGTGGCCCCCAGCACCCACATGGTGGCTGAGAACCACCTTTAACTCCAGTTCCAGGGGAATCTGACAGCCTCTTCTGACCTCCACGGCATTGCATGGCACGGGTGCACAAACCTGCATGCAGACAGTACATTCATACACATACAAAAAAACCCAAACACCTAAATAGCCGGGCGTGGTGGTGCACGCCTTTAATCCTAGCACTCAGGAGGCACAGGCAGACGGATCTTTCTGAGTTCAAGGCCAGCCTGGTCTACAGAGTGAGTTCCAGGACAGCTGGGGCTACAGGGAAACACTGTCTCGAAAATACCAAAAAGAGACACAAAAAAAAAAAACCCTAAACAAAAATTAATAAAAAAAAAAAAAAAGAAGAGAAATGCATTTTAGTTATGTAGCACTTTCCCAAATGGCTACTTTACTTAGCAATAGGCATTTTTTTTTTTTTTTGTTTTGTTGTTTGAGACAGGTTCTCCTGTAGCCCAGCTGGGCCTGGAACTCACTCTGTAGGACCAGGCTGGCCCTTGAATCATTGGAGATTCCGCCCCGCTGTCCCTCACTTAACAAAGGATTTTAAGAGTCTCAATTCTTTTCTTCTCTCCTCTGCTCGGGGATGGATTCCAGAGGCAAATTAGCGCTATAAACCTTCTCAAAAGTACAACCATGGACACTTTTAAACTTTTGTGTTTAGAGTCTCACTAAGTTGCTAGATTGTCCTTGAACTTAAAATTCTCCTGCCTTCAGCACCCACCATGAGTAGTATGAAAAGTGCCGATACATTTATTGACATTATTAGCCCCTCCACACTATGGGCCACCGTGGCATGATCATTCATCCATATTGGGGTTTTTTGGGGTTTTTTTTTTTCGTTTTTTTGGTTGTTGTTGTTTTTGTTGGTGGTGATGTTTTGTTTTGTTTTGTTGCTTTTTCTTTTTGAGGTGGGGTCTCCCTATGGCCCCAGGATGGCCTAGAAAATTGCTATGTAGGTCAGGCTAGCTTCAATCTCATAGAGATCTTCCGTCTCTGCCTAACAAAGTGAGGGAACTTAAAGGGGTGTGACCACTAAACACCAGTTTATTGCACTGATTAGAGTACTGAAGAAAGGGCCTCATGTTACACATTCTAAGCCAATACCATCTCCAAATTGGTTACCCCTGCAATAGCATTACTTGTAAACATACTACAGTTTGTCCTCATACACATCCAACTGCCGCTACTTGAAAGAACTCTTGGTGCACCTTCCTCAGCCCCCAACCGAGGCCCAACTTACTGGAATGCACACATAGCGACACCCCCCTTGAACATTTATGTTGTAGCCTCTTTTTTTTTTTTTTTTTTTTGGTGTGGGCAAAACTCAGCAATAGTTAGCTAAATACATAGAAGTGCAATTGTTCTGTTATATGGTAAGACTATGTTTAACTTTATGAGAATCTGCCAGTCTTCCAGAATGGCTATGCCATGTTAATTCTCTCCACCAGCAATAAATGAGCTTCTGTTGATTCCCATCTTTTCCAGCAATTGGTATTGCCAGTTTTCTTTTAGACCTCTAATAAATGCATGCTGGTGTCTGATTGTTGTTAAATAAAACCCTTGACAGACCACACTGTTTCTCTGTTCTGACATTTTTCTGTTGCTTTCCCCTTGAGAGTTTACATCCAGGTCTTTTGATTTCATTAATGTATGTTATCTTACATATCTGTGTCTTTTAGTGTAGTATTAATGTAATAACCAATCTCCCTCCCTCCCTTCCTCCCTCCCTCCCTCCCTCCCTCCCTCCCTTCCTTCCTTCCTTCCTTCCTTCCTTCCTTCCTTCCTTCCTTCCTTCCTTCCTTCCTTCCTTTGTTTTCAAGAGAGGGCCTCACTTCCTCTTCAAGACAAAGACTGAAAGGACTGACTGACCTTGAACTCCAAGTGATCTGCTTGCCTCTGCCTCCTCAGTGCTGGGATCAAAGGTATACCACCAAGCCGGGCACTTCTGCAGATTTTTTTGGTGGAAAGAGTTGGCTGCAGCCTGGAACACAGCTTCAGGTGCAGTATGCATTGCTGAAGAGGGTTCAGCAGTATTTCTCTGTGGCGAAACTGGGTCACAGCACTTCCTCGTCACCCTTGAACAGCACAGTACTGAAGGTGCAATTTCAAGTCTTAGTTGGTAATTGCCTCATCTGAACTTGAAGTCCAGAGAACTAAATTGCTCTGGAAACTATAGTATGATTCACTCAAAGCATCTTCTAACCCCTTCTCCATCAATTACCCTATCCCATTCCTGCCAGGAGCTTTACTCTGCCTTGCTCCAAGCTTCTGATGCAGTTCACCTGTCCCCTGTCCCCACAGCCAGGAGGATTCTTGACCCCAAGGTGGCTCCTGCAGGCTCATCAGTGGCCTCAGCCTCCTTTCTCTAACCAGATGGTCAGATCCTGTTGGCCAGTCCAGCATACTACAGGTCATCCAGGGTCTACTGCTGAACTACATTCTTATTACAAAATAAAGCACAGAGAAGCAAGCAAAACAAATATAGACTTATGAGTTACTATAAGGCCACACCTTCATAGCTACTGAACATGCTGAGGGGTGGTACTTTGCCAGCTGCTCCCCAAAACCTCTCCGTGTCTGCTCTTTTTATTTTTATTTATTTTTTTTAATGTGCATGAATGTACTGTCTGCATGTAGGTTTGTGTACCTGTGTCGTCGTGCAATGCTGCAGAGGTCAGAAGAGGGCGTCGGATTCCTCTGGAACTGGAGACAAAGACGGTTCTCAGCCACCATGTGGGTGCTGGGGATCGAACCCAGGTCCTCTGCAAGAGCAGTTGGCACTCTTAACTGCTAGGCCATCTCTCCAGCCCGTGTCTGCTCTTTTATAAAAAATATATATTTTAGCCAGGTGTGGTGACACACACCTTTAATTCCAGCTCTCAGGAAGCAGAGGCAGGTGGATCTCTGTGAGTTCAAGGCCAGCCTGGTCTATAGAGTGAGCTCCAGTCCAGCTGGGACTAAAGGGAGACCCTGTCTCAAAAAAAAAATAAAAATAAATATATTTTATATAGTATTTTTATTTTGTGTATATGAATATATTGCCTGGATGTATGTATGTGCACCCGTGTTGTGCAATGCCTGCAGGGGTCATAAGAAGGCATTGGATCCCCTGAAACTGGATAGTTGCTAGCCACCATGTGGGTGCTGGGAATCAAACCCTGATCTTCTGCAAAAGCAGCCAGTGCCCTTAACCACTGAGCCATCTCTCTAGCCCTCTATGCCCACTCTTCTGACTTTAGAGTAAGACTTCATGCTTCATGGCTTTATCATCTGTTAGCCATCCCTTTTCATTTCTTTAAACATAGTTTCCTTTCTTTTCCTCGTAATTTCCTTGTTGATTAGCCTAGACAATTGGACCGCCAGAGTTTCTGAGCATTTGGATCTTGCTGATGACATGCTCAGTGCATGTCCATGTATGAAATTCTGGGCCCTACTTTTCTTGCTCACCCTCCCTTGGCCCCAGAGGTTTGATTGGACTAGTTCTGTTGTTTTTGTTGTTGTTATTGTTGTTGTTGTTGTTGTTTGGTCTTTTTGAGATAGGGTCTCCCTTTAGTCCCAGCTGGTCTGGAGTTCACTCTGTACACCAGGCTGGCCTTGAACTCACAGAGNCCTTTAGTCCCAAGCACTTGGGGAGAGAGCAGGAGATCTCTGTGAGATCAAGATCAGCCTGATCTAGAGAGCTACAAAGCCAGCTATGGCTATAGGGGGATTTAGTAAAACAAAAAAAGACAAAATATTGCAGGCTGGGAAAGATCTCATTAGATTCAGGTAGGTCATTAGGTAGCAGTTGTGCCTAGCATGCCTGAGGTCACAGGTTCCATCTCGGCACTGCATAAAACCAGATGTAGTGGCACATATCGTGAAGCTCACACTTGGGAGGCAGAGGTGAGACAATCAGGCTTTCAAGACCATCTTGAACTTCGTATCAAGTTCAAGGCCAGCCTGTGGTACATAACCCTGTTTCAAAAAATGTATTCCAAAAATTTTGCTTTCTTTACGTGAAGGGTCATTTGTATGGAATGCAAGTGGAATGAATGGAAAGAAGACAATGGAGGGGAAGTAGAAAAGGAAGAGAGGTGCCCAGTGAAGTTGAAAAGCAATGGGAAAAAACATGGAACTCTAATAAACTGTAAATATGTATACAGTTTCAGAAGAAAATGGCAATCAGATAACCAGACACTGTATTCCATATCTGGGCTGCGGTCCACAGCTGAAGGCTTTAGACAAAATGATCTGATAAGATCTAGATTTCAGAGAGCCTTGGTTACAAGGGGAAAGATCAATTCGATTTTGGAATTAAGAAAGCACTGTTGATGATATCAGTGGTTTGTTGCCATAATAATCACAAAACCACAGCAATAAACAATAGCATTTATTGCTCACATGTCTGGGGTCAACTGAAGGCCAGCTAATCAGCCCTGCTCAACTTGGTGAAAGTCATTCTTGTCTGAAACTGGTTGCCCATTCATGGTTGTGCCGGGACGAGAGTAGCTTGTTCCTGACGTCTTTTTCTGCTGCCCCACTGGCCTGGAACTTAATGCTCTGTAGACCAGGTTTTTTGAGACAAGGCGCCAGATAGCCCCGCAACTGGCGTGAACTCACGCGGTTAGACCAGGATGGCATCAATCTCACAGATCTGCCGCCTCGGTCCTGAGAGCTAGATCAAAGGCACAAGCTACATGCCGCTGGACAGAGTCTGTTTTTTTAATTTTATTTATTTTTGTATGTGTATGAGTGTACTGTCTGTATTAGCCTTTGTGCACCCGGTCGTGCAATGCCCGGCGGACGGCAGAAGAGGGTCTTGATTCCCTGGAACGGGAGTTCTCCTGGAATTGGAGTTCAGATGTTTCTTAGCACCAGGTGGGTGCTGGGGATCGAACCCGGGTCCTCGGCAAGAGTAGTCATTGCTCTAACTGCTAGGGCTATATCCCTCCAGCCCCTGGATAGTCTTTTTAATGGTGTTTGTGAAACCACCAGGCTCATTAGAATTGTGAAAAAAACAAAAACAACAAACACACCAGCTCGGAAGATGGCTATGTTGTCTCTACCCATAATAAAAGGCAAGCAGGCTCATCACCTAATCTGTGTGATTTTCTCTTGGCGGCCCATCCTATGCACAGGCACCCACCCGAGCCCATCTATGTCACCCTCATCAGATTTGGGACAAGGGGGACTGATGCAAATATATTCAGGCCCATCCTCCTTACTCTGCAGTGAGCAATAAAATCATTTACCTTTGATCTGAGTAACTTGTCCTCTGCCAGCAAGTGTTGAACTGGGTTAAATAAATTTCTTAGTGTGCAAGGAGGGTCATATTTCAGACCCTCTGCAGTTCATACTGTTGGCTACATGAGGGACTTTCCTCGGCTGTGGTTCCCAATGGCCAGCAAGGGTGTCCGACGTAGACTGGTATTTCTGAAAGTGTTAGCAAATGAATAAATTCATCATTAGTAATGGGCTTGAAAATACTTTTTAAACAATGTCTGGCCAATCTCTCGCTTGTCATTATTTCTCTCTCCTCTCGCGTTCTTTTTTTTTTTTTTTTGTCTTTTGAGACAGGGTCTTCCTTAGCCCAGCTGTCCATGGAACTGCACTCTATAGAGACCAGGCTGGCCTTGAACTCACAAGATCTCACTCTGTAGACCAGGCTGCTGAACTCACAAAGATCTGCCTCCTCTGCCTCTGAAGTGCTAGGAAAGTAAAGGTGTGCACCACCACGCCCCACTTGTCATTATTTCTCTAAATAAACTTTCTCTCACCTCCCTTGAACTTGTTAATGTGATAATATTGGGGTACCCTTCCGGTATATATTCCTCTTTTTTTTGTTGAGACAAGGTCTCAGTATTTAGCCTCAAAATGATCTTGAATTCATAATCCTCCTGTCTAAGCCTCCGAAAGTATGTGCTACCATCAAGGCGTGTGCCACCACATCTTGGCTGTGTGCCACCGACATATGGCTGTTTGCACTTTAAAAAACTTTTCCGTCCAAACTTGAGCACATACAATTTCAATCACCAGCGCAGATTTGATAAAGGGGCCAGAAGACACAATGGAGGGAAAGACAGCATCTTCAGCAAGTGGGTGTTGGCAAACGGGATCACCGTGTAGAAGAGTGAAATTAAACCCCTACCTCAGTCCTGTTACAAAAGTCACCTCTAGATGGATCAAAGACCCTCAATGTGAAACCCCAACTCTGAAGCAATAGAAGAAAAAGTGGCAGAGACTATAAGACATGGGCATAGGAAAAGATTTTTTTTTTTTTCTAAATCAGACAGCAGCTTGCACAAGAATGAAGGTGGACAATGGACAAATGGGACATCATTAACTCAAAAGCTTCTGTACATCAAAAAGAAACATCAAGAAGTGAAGAGAATCCAAAAGAGTGGGAGGAAACCTTAACCCAGATACATCTGACAAGCATTGTTTCCATAATAGATAAACTACTCAAAAAAAAAAAAGAAGATATAAAAAATGACCCACTTCAATAGATGGAGCAAAGAAACTGAACAGAGACTTTTCACAAGTGAGGAATTAGAGTGGCTGAGAAACACCTTAAGAAGTGTTCAACGTCTCTAAAATTAAGAAAAGGCAAATTTAAAAACCACTTTAAGATATCATCTTACTCCAACAGGACTGGCTAGGATCGAAGAGGAACAAATGATACCAAGTGCTGGAGAGGTTGTGGGGAAGGGGAGGGCACTCATCCACTGCTGGGGGAATGTAAACTCCGTAACAGCCACTATGGAAAGCGTGTGGAGAAACCGTGGAAGACTTTGGAATGAACTTGCCACCCGACCAGCAGGCCACTCCTGGGCAGGTATCCACAAGACTCATATTACCAAAGAGATACATGAACAGCCATGTTATTGCGCTCTCGTCACAATAGCCCCAAAAAAAAAGAAGGGGGGGAAAAAAAAAAATGGGAACAAACCTAACCAAAAAAAAAAAAAAAAAAAAAAAAAATGTGGTATATTTACACAAGGGGGTTCTATGCAGCAGTAAAGAAAATGACATCATGAGCTTTGAGGTAAATGGCTGGAGCTAGAAGATATCAGGCTGAGTGAAGTAACAACAGTCCCAGAAAAACAAACGAGGAATGGGATCCCTCATCTGTGGATGCTAGCACCAAATTTTACCTAATGGTATGGCAAACTGAGCAACGGTCAATGTGATCTGAAAACAAACAACTGTGCTCTTATATTTGGAATTCCCTTAAAAAAATAATAAACAACAAAAACTGTCTCACTTTAATTATGTGAAGTGTGTTTTTATTTTTGTTGTGTTTTGTTTTTAAAATAGGTTTTAATTGAATTTTTTGTGTATTTCTACAGAGCATCTAATCAATCTTAAATCCACCTTTAGAGCCCCCACCTTCATTGGGCACTATCACAATCCCCTCCCCACACTGAAATTCACACTCTGTATTTTGGTTAAAGAAGGCCTTTTGTGCCAAATTAGTGTCCCCGGATATTCCTTGATGCACGCTCATCCACTGAGGCCCTAGTCAGCCTAACAAGAGTCCCTCACTTTTTAATAGATCAGCTCGTCCGCAAATAACAATTAATCAGTTGCTAATGTTTCTTCAGCTAAGATGGGGGTCTGCTAGCCATTTCTCCAGTTCCATACTACGTTTTATCTGATTGAGTAGACATGGGTCTTGTACATGCTGACACATTGCGTAGGTTCATGCGAGAAGGGTCCCAGGAGTTGTAGGATTCTATTGCTATATGGTCACGCAGCGCCTCCCCTATATCTTAGTCTTTCCACTCCCTCTTCCAAAATGGTCCATGAGCCCTGGGTGAGTGGAGCTTAATACAGGAGTCCGGTCCAAATTCCCACACTCTGCAGTCTCCTAACCTCCAGTTTCACCATTTACGACCTTTTCTGTTCCTGGCCTCTGTTACAGAAGAGAGGCTTCCTTAATGAGAGTTGAGAGATTCAATAGTGTCCTCTTGGCCCCGTTGTTTTATGTTGCCATGAGCCGTAGGTGGTTGGGGTGGCAATTTAAATGTGCCACTTAGGCGTGGCAAATTCACAGACAATGTCTGTGTAGGGGGAAAACAAGTTGTGGTATTCTGAATGGTCTCATCTGGTTGCCGAAGAAGCTTCTTTGATAAGTGGTGACTGGGATATTGTCTGTAAATACAAGGTTCCATATTTAGCACATAGTAAAAGTACATAGTCTAGGGAGGTGAACGGCCTTGGAGATTTCTCTAATATCTATGACCTCTCCATTTCCCCCCCCCCCTTTTTCCACCCATGTGTATCTGGCTATATTTATAGTACCACACAGGAGTTTCCTTTCTCCCATTGAGTGGGCTTTAAGTCCAAGAAGTTAGCCATTGAGTGCCCCTAAGATAAAAGCGCCACTACTTGCACTGAGGTCGCATGCTGTGCCATCAACTGATAGAGATATTTGGTGTCCCACCTGGTGTTGGAACCATTGATTGATGTTCTCCTTTAGCAGTTTGCATAGTGTTCTCAAAAGTGATGAGAGCTAGCCTTCAGGGGGAAAAAAAGGGGTGGTTTCCAGGTCAGTTCCAGCTCCATTTTTTCCAAGTCCGAGTTTCCAAAAGCTGTCCGCTCTTCAGCAGTAGGGTCTTACCTCAAGTTCTTGGGGGGGGCAACCAAAGGGCTGTGGCATTAGCCTGTGTAATTTTAGGAGAGTCTGTTGGACAACCCTACCAACAACTCAAAGGAAGGTTTCTCCTGTCCTGACACTTTATTATAGAGCCTTCAGCTATGTACATGGACTAACAGAGATATTGTATGTGTAAACTGTCAATAGATTGTTAGACGAATAAAAGCCCTCGTTTTTTAGACTAGCTTTACAGGATTGTATCGCTCCTCTCTCTCTCTCTCCCTCTCTCTCCTACTCTCTCTTTCTCTCTCTGTCGAACCCTCCCTTCATGCCTTCCCCATTTTAAATGTCCCCAAAGTGTCCTCCCCATTTCTCCCTTGACATTAATAATACCAGTCTCCTATGATCCCAACTCTCTTGAAAGCTCCGCCTTTTCCCTTTATCGCCAAATTTCTTTCTATAACCCTCCTCTCCCCTCCCATTTAAATACCCGAAGTTCACACCATTGCGCCCTTAGTACACGCCTCTATGTTCTTCTCACTCTGATTGATCTTTCCTTTTTACCTCCCTGGGTTCCTTTCCATTTTCCTGGGGTTTCCTACAGGACATCAGGAATAAGTCTTGTTGTTGTTGTTGTTGTTGTTGTTGTTGTTTTTTGAGGAGGTCTACCTTTAGTTCCAGCTGGCTTGGAATCACTGTATAGACCAGGTTGTCCTCAATCTCACAGAGATCTGCATCTCTGCCTGAGTACTGGGATAAAATTAATGGAAATGAACCACCTGTGCCTGGTGTGTGTATGTGTCTGTATGTGTGTATGTTGCTCACATGCAGGTGCTGGGCAGAGGCCAGAAGGCCATCAGATCCATCTGGAGCCTGCCATGTGGGGTGCTGGAACCAAACTTTGGTCCCCTGTAAAAGCAGTTAGTGCTCTTAACAGCGGAACCATCTCTCTAAGCCCTGTACTTACCTCGTTGAAAGGAGTTTAGGGCGGGATATATTGGAGTCGTATTCAAAATTTTCAGATCCAGTTTTCTTGAGAATGGGTAAAAATGAATGTGTGTGGGGTGTTGCATGTAACCATACATGTGCATGCATGTGGAGGTCAGAAAGTCAAACCTTGGCTGTTTATTCATCAGGAGGCCATCTGCCCCTATTTGAGGGATCTTTTTTTTTGAGAAAGGGTCACTCTGTAGGCCCCAACTAGCAGGGGAACTCCTATGAAACCAGGCTGGCCTTGAATCACAGAGACCACCTGCATCGGCCTCCCGAGTAGTGGGAGTACAGGAATGAGCCACAAAAACACCCATTCCACCGTGTTTTTTGAGAAAGCAGCTCTCATTTTGGTTTGCAGACAATAAGGCTAGGTTGGCTGGTCCCAAGCACCAGAAAATGCCTGTCTCGCTTCCCCGTGCGGGATTAAAATTGGTGTTTCACCAAGCAGGCGTTTTTTTGTTTTAATTTCCTAAGTTCGTCGTTCCTGTGGAGGTGGGCTTCCGGGAGATTCAACTTGGGTCCTTGTGTTTGTATGGCAAACACTACCAACTGAGCTATCTCCCCATCCTGGGTTGGTTGCATGCTTGATAGGAAAGGTTAATTCGGCTGCCTTTGGGTTAGGTTGAAGTTTGGTGTCCGGGTTATATTGAGGGATCTTGGTTGCTTTTTTGCTCAGGTATGAAAAGTAAGGTGGTGTATGCTTCAGTTTCTCACGAGTAAAGGCTGGTCCTGCGTAGTAGGTAGGAGGTCTGGGGTGTGATGGGGGGATCAAGGTGGGGAGGGGGACAACCTATGAGGGTGTAGCAAATGAAGCTGGAAAAATTGAGCTCGTCTGTGAGCACAAAATCAGAAAGCAGGAGCAGATCTAGGTCCAAGGGGAACCATGTGCATGGAGAGAGTGGAGCTGCTCAGGCTGCAGGGTAATCAAGATGCAGTGGGTGGAATTTGACTTACCAGGGAAGTAGGTATGTCTGTGGCAGATCAGGAGGCCAGGGGCAAGGTGGGTGTGGGGACAGCCTGTGGAGAGTCTGACAAAGTACACTAGAGGATTAAGCTAGTCTAGGTTAGGAAGATAGTCCAAGAGATCTGAGATAGAAGAGCAGAGCCTTGGGTCTGGCCCCAAGGCTAGAAAGCGGACAGAGTGACGGGAGAGAGGTGGAGCTGCTCAGGCTGCAGGGGAATGGGAATCAAGGCTCAGTAGGTGGGATCGCAGCTTTGATTTCTTAATGACAACTTTTCCTATTGGCTTCAGACAATAAATTTTAAATGTTTCCATATATACTTGTAAATTGGATTCCCAACTATTTGGCCAACTTAGCACATAAACTCAGAGGGATATGGGGGAAATAAAATTTCTCAGAGTCAATAGACTCTAAAGAAGGATGGCTACAGATTAGGACGACTCATCCACGCCACTGTATGCTGTACATGTTCGGCCAGTCTACTCGGCTGCTGGAGTCTGAGCTAAAATCCAAAAGGAGAGGTCTCCATGCACATATTTTCTATTTTAAAAAAACGTTAAAATATTTGAGAGTCAAATATTTTCGTACTTCAAGATCCATGATGAATTTTAACAAAGCATAGAAGCAGGGTATCTTATTCAGCTCAGACATAAACATCGCCAGTGTTTAAATTGCATTCATTTAAAAGCCTCAGCCCCAGCACACTTACGGAGCCTGTCTGTTCCTGCTGATTGCCGAGACAAGCTCTGAGCTGAGCGTGAGTCAGAGCTTTGACTCTGCAGACAGTCTCTGCAAGGTGCGGTTTCACTTCACGCTTCAGCTGTCCTTTGCTGTGCTGATTGGAAAGTAAGGTTGTAAGAGGAACACAAGTGTGAAAATGGAGTTCTAATTTCATTCAAAGGGTCTGGATGAGGAAATGCTTAAAGATTTTTAAAGATCATTTTCAAAGGTGTTTTTTTTGTTGTGTCGTATTGTTTTTTATTTTTTGAGACAGTCTCATTGGTGTAGCTCGGGCTAGCCTGGAACAGGTTATGCATGCATGGAATTTATAAATGAAATCATTCAATGGAATTTTGGTTTTGAGACAGGTCCTCTCACTATGTAGACCAGGCTGGTCTGGAACTCACAGAAAGATGCTGGCCTCCTGCCTCTGCCTCTGCCGTCTGCCATCCCCGAGGATGAAGATTACAGTGTGCTACCATGCCTGTCCCAAATGGCTTTTTGAATGGAACAATGCTTCTATGGTATTTTTAATTGTTTTGATAAAACATTGACCAAAAGTAACTTTGAGAGGAAAAGGTTTGTTTGGTTTACAGCTCACAATTCCCATCACCAGAATCACCAAGAGCCTCTGAGGCAGGAATTCAGGGCAGGAAACAGGAGGCATGAGCTGAGCATAGACAGTGGGAGGAACACTGCTTACTGGTTTGCTTCTCCAGGGCCCGTGTTTGGGGGTTGGTGCACATGTCGCTCCCCTAAGCCCATCCCAGCATTTGGGACACTGAGGCAGGAGATTGCCCACAAGTTCAAGAATAGTTTGTTCTATACAGAGAGTGGCTAGGCCAACAGGACTAATAGTGAGACCCTATCTCAAAGGAAGTAGAAATAGCCCCGCGCCGCCCACCACCCCTTAATCCTAGCACTCAGGAGGCAGAGGCAGAAACAGATCGTTGTGAAATCAGGCAACTGGTCAATAGTGAGTTTTCAGCCAGCTGGGGCGACAGGGAGATCCTTTCAACAAAGAATAATCAATGAATTTAAAATGCAATGGATAATGACAAAACTGTATACTTACAAATGATTAATTTGTATGTTATATTTTATTGCAACAAAAATGTGATGATCAGAAAACTGCAAAAATTAAGCTGATATTGTGGTGGTGTTTACCTTTGAATCCCAGCCCTTGGGAGGCGAGGCAGGACGGATCCTTGAGATTGAGGCCAGCCTGGTATACATAGCAGTTCCAGGCCAGCTGGGGCTACATGGAGATCCTGTCCCAAACAGGGAAATAAAATGGAAACTGTTGAGATTCCCATCTCCCCCTAGTCCAGAATGGTTGTTCACCAGAAAACAAATGACAACAAATGTGGGGAAAGAGAAACCATTATTCACTGCTGTGGAGAGTATAAATTAGTTTAGCCACTATAGAAATCAGAATGGAAGGTTTTCTCAAAAAACTAAAAAATAGAATTAGTATATGGAACCTATAGCCACTACAAGGCATATACCTCAAAGACCTACCACAGAGACAGTTGCATCCATATTTATTACTGCTCGTGTTTGGAAATAGCAAGGGATGGAACCCAACGAGATGGACATCATCTGATGATTGGATAATGAAAGTGTGGTATATATACAAAATGACATTTTAAACTCGAGCTGTGTAAGAAAAATGAAATTTTGAAAATTTCAGGAAAAATGGATGGATCTAAAAATGATATCAACTAAGGTAGCTTAGACTCAGAAAGAGAATACAGACATAAGAAGTTTTCTTTCATATGTGGATTTTAGCATTCAATGTGTATATATATGTATAATATGTAGCATATATAATATAGAGAAGATAGATATGAAAGGGTGAGTATAGGCCATAAAACTAGAAAGGGGATGAGAAACTAGAAGTAAGAGAAAAGGGATGCTGAGGAAGCGAGTGGTGGGTGACACAACACATGTGACATAAAAGTGGTTAAGAGGCTACTAGGGTACAAGGAGGTGACAAGGGGGACTTGGGAGAAGAGTGGGAGGGTCTGTGAAATAGTGTTCCTATGACTTTAAAAATATGCTTGTTGAATTAAGCTGAACCTTGAGCATGTATGCATGGACAGCCTTGTCTCATGAGAAAGTTTATGCAAAAAGGCTTGCTGAGGAGTTCTCTCTGGAATGCCAGTATTCCCGTTAGTGTGCTCAGTAGATACGTTCTCTCAGGAAGGATGTATGGCAGTAATTTATCTTGCTCATGTTTTCACCACTGAACTACTATAGGCCTGGCCAGTTTGTTATTATCATTGTTCTATAAGTATTCATCTGTGACTCTAATTAGTATGAGTATAAAAGCAGAGGTCTCTGTGTCTTTAGTGCTCTTGTGTGGATGGAGGAATAGAAATAAAGCAAAGACATAAAGACAACATGGGCCCTGCTCAGAACTGTGTAATCTTTCCAAGTCCCATGGCCACCTTCCTGGTAGCCACAAGGGTCAAGAAGAACAAATTATGTTTGAAAATGCCCTAAAGAAACTCAATACTTTATGTGCCGAAATTTAAATAAAAAAAAAAATTATACAGGTCAGGCATGGTGGTACACACCTTTAATCCCAGCACTTGGAGACAGAGGCAGTGGAGCTCTGTGAGTTCAAGGTGAGCTTGGTCTACATAGTGAGTTTCAAGTTCCAGGCCAGCCAGGGTTGCAAGGGAAAGGCTGTCCTCAAAAAAAAAATTTTTTTATAATGAAGGCTGAAACTCATAAAATACCCTTCCATTTAAATATTCATGGTTAGATTTAAATATTGGACACAATGAAGGGTCTCCAGAGAGCAATTCATCACTTGAAAAAACTGATTAAAAAAAAGAATCAAGCATATGCTTGATTGGGCTGCTAGTAGACTGGGAAAGCACTTCTTCATAAAATTATTCTAAGTAGGGAGCTGGACAGATGGCTCAGTGGTTAAGAAGCACTGGCTGCTCTGCAAGATACCCAGGTTTGAATCCCAGCACCCATAGGCAAGCTAACAACTGTCCATACCTGCAGTTCCAGGAGATCCAAACACCCTCCTCTGACCGCCTCAGGAATTGCACAACAAGGGTGCACTTATTATACATGCAGGCAGATACATTCATACACATAAATAAAATTAAATAAGTTATCCTAAAGTAACCAATAAAATGAAATAATAGAATTAGGTCTAAACAATGTGAATGAACAACTGCTAATATAACAAAATGGCTTCCAGGCACTAGAACTCAGCACCACTCAGTATTACAACAAAAACCTGAGTCTAGGGATCTAAATAGAGTGTGAGGGGATAAGAAAGGCAATTGGGGGGCAGGGAGGGAAAAAAAGGGCAATTGAGGGGAGAAATGATGAAAAGACATTATACACATGTGTAAAAATTGTCAAAAGAATAATTCAAAAACTATGAAAAGGGCTGGAGAGGATGGCTCAGTGGGTTAAAGAGCACTTCTGCTGTGCCAAGAACCAGAGATCGATTCCCAGCACCCCATGTTGTAAACCTCTTGTAATTCCAGCTCAAAGGATTTGATGCTCCTTTTTGGCCTTCACAGGCAACCAGGCATATAAACAGCAGAACATACACCATAATGCCTGTAATAAAAAAATAGATGGTTTTTTTAATTTTTAAAAATTATTTTTATTTTTGGGTGTGTATGAGTATATTGCTCCATGTATGGAAAGTGCACCCTTATCATGCAATACTCATGGAATCAGAAGGCAGCATCAGATTCCCCTGACAAGTTGGAGTTACAGACAGTTGGTAGCCACCATGTGGGTGCTGGGAATCAAACCCATGCCTCTGCAAGAGCAGTCAGTGCTCTAACCACGGAACCATCTCTCCAGCCCCCCAAAAATAAAATCTTAAAAAAAAAAAAAAAAAAGAAGTAGTGGGCCAGGCGGGGGGTGGTGGCAAACGCCTTTAAATCCTAGCACTGTGGAGGCAAAGGCCAGGTGGAGCTCCGGGTTTGATTCCCAGCACCCACATGGTGGCTAGCAACTATCCAGTTTCAGGGGATCCAATGCCTTCTTATGACCCCTGCAGGCATTGCACAACACGGTTGCACATACATACATCCAGGCAATATATTCACTACCTTGTGGGTGCTGGGAATTGAACTCGGGTCCTCTGCAAGAGCATCCAGTGCTCTTAACCACTCAGCCACCTCTCCAGCCCTCAAACCTTGCTCTTTTAACAATTTCATGGAGATGTAATTCATGTAGCTTACAATTCAACCATTTAAAGTGCATAATGCAAAAAAATAAAGTGCATAATTCAGTGTTTCTTAGTGTTGTATTATCATAATCTAATTTTTAGAACATTTTATGCTGAAAAGAAACTACACATCCATTGGCAGTCACCCCCATTCTGTGTAACACCCCCGCAGCCCTAAGAAAACATTCATCTACTATCTGTCTCTATTGATTTGTCTATTATAGATGTTTTATGTAAATGGAGTTACATAACATGTGGCCTCTCCCTGGCTTCTTGGCCTCACATGGATTTTTCAAGATTCATCCATGCTACTGTATGTGCCACAACTTCATTCCTTTTCATTGGCAAATAATATTTTGTTGTACAGATGAACCATATATTGTTTATTCATCCATCTATTGATGGACATTTGGGTTTAAAGTATATTGTAGAGTCTTAGCTCTTAATGCCCAGAATATAGGAATATGACTATATTGGGTAAAGGTTCTTTGCAGATGTGATTAAGTTTTCAATCTCATCATGTGATCAGTCTGGATTATCTGAATGGGCCCAAGCCCAATGAATGACAAATGCTCTAATTAGAGACACACAAAGGAGAAGCACAAGAGCAGGAGGAAAATTCTATGGCAAGATGGAGGCAGAGATTGGAATTTGGCTACTCCAACAAGCCAAGGAATGCCCTGAACTGCTGAAAAGTGGAAGCAATGAACAATTCTCTCCTAGAATTTTTCAGAAGGAGTATAGCCCTGCTGACACTTGCATTTCAGATTTCTCATCTCCAAACACCATGAGTGAATAAATAATTGTTGTTTTAAGCTGCTGAGTTTGTGGCTTGCTATAGCAGCCCTAGAAAACTAATAAATGATATGTATTAGTTAGTTGTGCATAGGTGTACCAAAATACTTAGAACAACTTAAAGGGAGCAATTATTTATTTTGGCTTACAGTTTCAGAAGGTTCAATCTGTGGTTGGCTGCCTTTATTACTTTGAGACTGAGGCAAGGCTAAGCATCACGGAGGTGGGGGAGGCTGTTCACCTCATAGCAGACAGGCAGCGGACCACCAGCTGGGGACTTGCAAATCTGTGAGATTCTAATTCTGTCCTTCTGCCTTATTAGAAATTTTCCATAATAAAAAAGAACGTTCTTTAATTAACACTTTGGATGCCTTGAAGCATAGTTCCTACAGCAAAAAGTGTCTGCTTCTTTACCATTATTCATGTATTTTCAGAAAAAAAAATGAGTTGGTTACCTAACATTATCCAAAGATGGCCAAGGACCTTTAAAAAAATCACTTGATCCTATGGAGTTTAACATATTTGATGTTTTCCAATCCATTATGTTCAATTTTCATTTTATTTTATTTTATTTTTATGTGTATGTGTGTACTGCTTGCATGCAGGTAGGTGCACTCGTGTTGTGTGCAATGCCTGTGGCTGTCAGGAGAAGGTATTTGACTCTCCCTGGAACTAGAGTTACGGATAGTTATTTTTATTTTTTGTGTATGAGTATATTGCTCCATGTATGGAAAGTGCACCCTTATCATGCAATGCTCATGGAATCAGAAGGCTGCATCAGATTCCCCTGGAGTTGGAGTTACAGACAGTTGTTAGCCACCATGTGGGTGCTGGGAATCAAACCCAGGCCTTCTGCAAGAAATATTATTTTTATTACATGCATATGTGTGTATGTCTGGGTGTGTATAGGCATGTGCCTGTGAAGGCCAAAAAGGAGCATCAAATCCTTTGAGCTGGAATTACAAGAGGTTTACAACATGGGTGCTGGGAATCGATCTCTGGTTCTCTGGAACAGCAGCAAGTGCTCTTTAACCACTGAGCCATCTCTCCAGCCCCTTTTCTATAGTTTTGAATTATTCTTTGACAATTTTACACATGTGTATAATGTCTTTTCATCATTTCTCCCCTCAATTGCCCTTTTTTTCCCTCCCTGCCCCCCAATTGCCTTTCTTATCCCCTCACACTCTATTTAGATCCCTAGACTCAGGTTTTTGTTGTAATACTGAGTGGTGCTGAGTTCTAGTGCCTGGAAGCCATTTTGTTATATTAGCAGTTGTTCATTCACATTGTTTAGACCTAATTCTATTATTTCATTTTTATTGGTTACTTAGGATAACTTTATTTTAATTTTATTTTATGTGTATGAATGTATTGCCTGCATGTATATAAGTGCACCCTTGTTGTGCAATGCCTGAGGAGGTCAGAGGAGGGTGTTGGATCTCCTGGAACTGCAGGTATGGACAGTTGTTAGCTGCCATATGGGTGCTGGGATTCAAACCTGGGTCATCTGCAAGAGCAGCCAGTGCTCTTAACCACTGAGCCATCTGTCCAGCTCCCTACTTAGAATAATTTTATGAAGAAGTGCTTTCCCAGTCTACTAGCAGCCCAATCAAGCATATGCTTGATTCTTTTTTTTTAATCAGTTTTTCAAGTGATGAATTGCTCTCTGGAGACCCTTCATTGTGTCCAATATTTAAATCTAACCATGAATATTTAAATGGAAGGGTATTTTATGAGTTTCAGCTCATTATTAAAAAAATTTTTTTTGAGACAGCATTTCCCTGCAACCCTGGCTGGCCTGGAACTTGCTATATAGACCAAGCTAACCTTGAACTCACAGAGCTCCACCTGCCTCTGTCTCCCAAGTGCTGGGATTAAAGGTGTGTACCACCATGCCTGACCTGTATTATTTTTTAAATTAGCACATAAAGTATTGAGTTTCTTTAGGGCATTTTCAAACATAATTTGTTCTTCTTGACCCTTGTGGCTACCAGGAAGGTGGCCATGGGACTTGGAAAGATTACACAGTTCTGAGCAGGGGCCCATGTGGTTTTATGTCTTTGCTTTATTTCTCCATCCACATGTGAGCGATAAAGACAGAGAGCTCTGCTTTTATACTCATACTAATTAGAGTCACAGATGAATATTTATAGGACAATGGATAATAACAAAATGGCCAGAATATAGTAGTTCAGTGAAACATGAGCAAGATAACATTACTGCCATAATATGCCTTCCTGAGAGAACAGTATCTCCTGAGAAACTAAGGGAATACTGGCATTCCAGAGAGAACTCCTCAGCAAGCCTTCTTGCACAAACTTTCTCATGAGACAAGGCTGTCCAGGCATACATGCTCAAGGTTACAGCTTAATTTACCAAACATATTTTTAAAGTCATAGGAACACTATTTCACAGACCCTCCCACTCTTCTCCCAAGTCCCCCTTGTCACCTCCTTGTACCCTAGTAGCCTCTTAACCACTTTTATGTCACATGTGTTGTGTCACCCACCACTCGCTTCCTCAGCATCCCTTTTCTCTTACTTCTAGTTTCTCATCCCCTTTCTAGTTTTATGGCCTATACTCACCCTCTTCATATATATCTTTCTCTATATTATATATGATACATATATACATATATATACACATTGAATGCTAAAATCCACATATGAAAGAAAACTTCTTATGTCTGTATTCTCTTTCTGAGTCTAAGCTACCTTAGTTGATATCATTTTTAGATCCATCCATTTTTCCTGAAATTTTCAAAATTTCATTTTTCTTAACAGCTGAGTAAAATGTCATTGTGTATATATACCACAATTTCATTATCCCATTCATCAGTTGATGGCCATCTAGTTGGGTTCCATTCCCTTGCTATTTCAAACACAGCAGTAATAAATATGGATGCAACTGTCTCTGTGGTAGGTCTTTGAGGTATATGCCTTGTAGTGGCTAGGTCATATACTAATTCTATTTTTAGTTTTTTGAGAACCTTCCATTCTGATTTCTATAGTGGCTAAACTAATTTATACTCTCCACAGCAGTGAATAATGGTTTCTCTTTCCCCACATTTGTTGTCATTTGTTTTCTTGGTGACAACCATTCTGACTAGGGTGAGATGGAATCTCAAAACAGTTTCCATTTGCATTTCCCTTGTTTTGAGACAGGATCTCCATGTAGCCCCAGCTGGCCTGGAACTTGCTATGTAGACCAGGCTGGCCTCAATCTCACAGAGATCTGCCTGCCTCTGCCTCCCAAGGGCTGGGTTTAAAGGTAAACACCACCACAATATCAGCTTAATTTTTGCAGTTTTCTGATCATCACATTTTTGTTGCAATAAAATATAACATACAAATTAATCATTTGTAAGTATACAGTTTTGTCATTATCCATTGCATTTTAAATTCATTTATTTATTTATTTTTGTTTGAGACAGGATCTCCCTGTAGCCCCAGCTGGCTGAAACTCACTATGTAGACCAGGCTTGCCTTGATCTCACAACGATCTGTCTGCCTCTGCCTCCTGAGTGCTAGGATTAAGGGGGGGGGGCTGGCTGGGCTATTTCTACTTCCTTTGAGATAGGGTCTCACTATGTAGTCCTGGTTGGCCTAGAACTCTCTGTATAGAACAAACTATTCTTGAACTTGTGGCAATCTTCCTGCCTCAGTGTCCCAAATGCTGGGATTAGGGGAGTGCATGCACCAACCCCAAACACGGGCCAGGAGAGCAAACCAGTAAGCAGTGTTCCTCCACTGTCTATGCTTCAGTTCCAGCCTCCAGTTTCCTGCCCTGAATTCCTGCCTCAGAGGCTCTTGGTGATTCTTGGTGATGGATTGTGAGCTGTAAACCAAACAAACCTTTTCCTCTCAAAGTTACTTTTGGTCAATGTTTTATCACAACAATAAAATACCATAGAAGCATTGTTCCATTCAAAAAGCCATTTGGGACAGGCATGGTAGCACACTGTAATCTCAGCCCTGGGGAGGCAGAGGCAGAGGCAGAGGCAGAGGCCAGCATATTTCTGTGAGTTCCAGACCAGCCTGGTCTACATAGTGAGACCCTGTCTCAAAAACCAAAATCACTGAATGATTTCATTTTCATAAAATTCCATGCATGCATAACATGTTCCAGGCTAGCCAGAGCTACACAATGAGACTGTCTCAAAAATAAAAAACAAACGAACAACAAAAAAACACTTTGAAAATGATCTTTAAAAATCTTTAAGCATTTCCTCATCCAGACCCTTTGAATGAAATTAGAACTCCATTTTCACACTTGTGTTCCTCTTACAACCTTACTTTCCAATCAGCACAGCAAAGGACAGCTGAAGCGTGAAGTGAAACCGCACCTTGCAGAGACTGTCTGCAGAGTCAAAGCTCTGACTCACGCTCAGCTCAGAGCTTGTCTCGGCAATCAGCAGGAACAGACAGGCTCCGTAAGTGTGCTGGGGCTGAGGCTTTTAAATGAATGCAATTTAAACACTGGCGATGTTTATGTCTGAGCTGAATAAGCATACCCTGCTTCTATGCTTTGTTAAAATTCATCATGGGATCTTGAATGTACGAAAATATTTGACTCTCAAATATTTTAACGTTTTTTTAAAATAGAAAATATGTGCATGGAGACCTCTCCTTTTGGATTTTAGCTCAGACTCCAGCAGCCGAGTAGACTGGCCGAACATGTACAGCATACAGTGGCGTGGATGAGTCGTCCTAATCTGTAGCCATCCTTCTTTAGAGTCTATTGACTCTGAGAAATTTTATTTCCCCCATATCCCTCTGAGTTTATGTGCTAAGTTGGCCAAATAGTTGGGAATCCAATTTACAAGTATATATGGAAACATTTAAAATTTATTGTCTGAAGCCAATAGGAAAAGTTGTCATTAAGAAATCAAAGCTGCGATCCCACCTACTGAGCCTTGATTCCCATTCCCCTGCAGCCTGAGCAGCTCCACCTCTCTCCCGTCACTCTGTCCGCTTTCTAGCCTTGGGGCCAGACCCAAGGCTCTGCTCTTCTATCTCAGATCTCTGGACTAGCTTGCCAACCCAGACTAGCTTAATCCTCTAGTGTACTTTGTCAGACTCTCCACAGGCTGTCCCCACACCCACCTTGCCCCTGGCCTCCTGATCTGCCAGCCTCAGAACTGCCCACCACCCTGGGAAGTCAGATCCCACCCACTGTATCTGGATTCCTCTACAGCCTGAGCAGCTCCCCTCTCTCCCCACACTGCTTCCCCCTTGGACCTAGATCTGCTCCTGCTTTCTGATTTTGTGCTCACAGACGAGCTCAATTTTTCCAGCTTCATTTGCTACACCCTCATAGGTTGTCCCCCTCCCCACCTTGATCCCCCCATCACACCACAGACCTACCTACTACGCAGACCAGCCTATTACTCTGTGAGAACCTGAAGCACACTCCAACTAACTTTTCATACCTGAGCAAAAAAGCAACCAAGATACCTCAATATAAACAGAACCAAACTTCAACTAAACAAAGGCAGCAGAATAAAATTTCCTATCAAGCATGCAACCAACCCAGGATGGGGAGATAGCTCAGTTGGTAGTGTTTGCCATACAAACACAAGGACCCAAGTTGAATCTCCAGAACCTACACAGGAAGAAGAAATTAAAAAAAAAAAAGCCATGCTTGGTGAAACACACTTTTAATCTCAGCACTGGGGAAGCAGAGACAGGCATATTTCTGGTGCTGGGTGACCAGCCAACCTAGCCTGATTGTCTGCAGACCAATGAGAGATGCTTTCTCAAAAAACAAGGTGGAATGGGTGTGGTGGCACATGCCTGTAATCCCACTACTCGGGAGGCAGATGCAGGTGGGTCTCTGTGAGTTCAAGGCCAGCCTGGTTTACATAGTGAGTTCCCAGGCTAGTTGGGGCTACAGAGAGACCCTTTCTCAAAAAAAAGATCCCTCCAAAATAGGTAGATGGCTCCTGAGGAATAACAGCCAAGGTTGACTTCTGACCTCCACATGCATGCACATGTATGGTTACATGCAACACCCCACACACATTCATACCCATTCATAAGAAAACCTGGATATGAAAATTTTGAAAGACTCAATATATACCGCCCTAAAATCCTTCAACGAGTGTAGTACAGGGGCTAGAGAGATGGCTCGCTGGTTAAGAGCACTAACTGCTTTTACAGGGGACCAAAGTTTGGTTCCAGCACCCACATCTGGCAGCTACAGATGGATCTGATGCCTCTGGCCTCTGCCAGCACCTGCACTGATGAGCACATACACACATACAGACACATACACACACCAGGCATGGTGGTACATTCCATTAATCCCAGTACTCAGGCAGAGATGCAGATCTCTGTGAGATTGAGGACAACCTGGTCTATACAGTGAGTTCCAAGCCAGCTGGAACTAAAGGTAGACCCTGCCTCAAAAAACAACAACAACAACAACAACAACAACAACAAGCAATGTATCCTGATGTAACTGTAGGAACCAGGAAAATGGAAAGGCACCAGGGAGGTAAAAGGAAAGAAGAAATCAGAGTGAGAAGAACAGTAGAAGGCAGGTGTTACTAAGGGAGAAATGGGTGAAATTAGGGTATTTAAATGGGAGGGGAGAGGGAGAGTTATACAAGGAGATTTGAAGATAAAGGGAAAGGAGGAGCTCAAGAGAGGTGGGATCATAGGAGACTGGTATTAATCAAGGGAGAAATGGGGACACTTTAAATGGGGAAGGCATGAAGGGAGGGTTAGACAGAGAGAGAAAGAGAGAGAGAGAGAGAGAGAGAGAGAGAGGAGAGATAATAATGTATAGCTAGTATAAAAAAGAGGGAATTTTATTAGTCTAATAATCTAATGACGGATTACACATACAATATCTCTGTTAGTCCATGTACATAGCTGAAGGCTATATAATAAAGTGTCAGACAGGAGAAACCTTCCTTTGAGTTGTTGGCTAGGATAGTCCAAAAGACTCTCAGAATTACACAGGCTATTGCCACAGCCCTTGGTTGCCTCCCAGAAGTTGAAGGTAAGACCCTACTGCTGAAGAGAGGACATGCTTTGGAAACTGGATTTGGAAAAATGGAGCTGGAACTGACCTGGAAACCACCTCCCCTGAAGGCTAGCTCTCATAACTTTGGAAAGCACTATATACAAGCATCAATCAATGGTCCAACACCAGGTTTAGGACCAAATATCTCTATCAGTGACTGGCACAGCATGCGACATCAGTGCAGTAGTGGCGCTTTTATCTTAGGGGCACTCAATGGCTAACTTATTGGACTTAAAGCCCACTCAATGGGAGGAAACTCATGTGTGGTACTATAAATATAGCCAGATACACATGGGTGGAGAGGTCATAGATATTAGAGAAATCTCCAAGGCTGTCACATCCCTAGACTAATGTAACTTCTTACTAAGTACAAAACATGAATCCTTATATTTACAGACAATATCCCAGTCACCACTTATCAAAGAAGCTTCTTCTGCACCAGATGAAGACCATTACAGAATACCACAACTGGTCATACACAGACATTGTCTGTGAATTGCCTAAGCCTAAGTGGCACATTTACAATGCCACCCCAACACCTAAGGCTCATGCAACATAAAACAAAGGGCCAAGAGGACACTATTGAATCTCTCAACTCTCATTAAGGAAGCTCCCTCATGTAACAGAGGCCAGGAACAGAAAAGGTCGTAAATGGTGAAACTGGAGGTTAGGAGACTGCAGAGTGTGGGAATTTGGACAGGACTCCTGTATTAAGCCTAACTCACCCAGGGCTCAGGGACCATTTTGGAAGAGGGAGTGGAAAGACTAAGATATAGGGGAGGCGCTGCGTGACCATATAGAAATAGAATCCTACAACCTCCTGGGACCCTTCTCGCATGAACCTACAGCAATGGTGTCAGCATGTACAAGACCCATGTATACTCAAGCAGACAAAAACGTAGTATGGAACTGGAGAAATGGGCAGCAGACCCCAATCTTAGCTGAAGAAATATTAGCAGCTGATTAATGTTATGTGAGGAAGAGCTGCTCTTCTTAAAGTGAGGGACTCTTGTTAGGCTGACTAGGCCTCAGTGGATGAGCGTGCATCAAGGAATATCCGGGGACACTAATTTGGCACAAAAGGCCTTAACACAAATCACAGAGTGTGAATTGCAGTGGGGGGATCTGTGGATAGTGCCAATGAAGGTGGGGATATAAAGGTGATTAAGATTGATTGAGATGCTCTGTATGAAATACACAAAAATTCAATTAAAAAATTAAAAACAAAAACAACAAAAAATAGACATAACACTTCACATAATTAAAAGTGAGTAAAGTTTTTTGTTGTTTATTATTTTTTTAAGGGATTCACAATATAAGAGCACAGTTGTTTTCAGATCACATTGACGTTGCTCAGTTTGCCATACAATTAGGTAATTGGTGCTAGCATCCACAGATGAGGGATACCATTCCTCGTTTGTTTTTCTGGGACTGTGTTACTTCACTCAGCATGATATCTTCTAGCTCCAGCCATTTACCTGCAAAGCTCATGATGTCATTTTTCTTTACTGCTGCATAGAACCCCATTGTGTAGATGTACCACATTTTTTTTTTTTTTTTTTTTTTTTTTGGTTAGGTTTGTTCCCATTTTTTTTTTTCCCCCCCTTCTTTTTTTTTGGGGCTATTGTGACGAGAGCGCAATAACATGGCTGTTCATGTATCTCTTTGGTAATATGAGTCTTGTGGATACCTGCCCAGGAGTGGCCTGCTGGTCGGGTGGCAAGTTCATTCCAAAGTCTTCCACGGTTTCTCCACACGCTTTCCATAGTGGCTGTTACGGAGTTTACATTCCCCCAGCAGTGGATGAGTGCCCTCCCCTTCCCCACAACCTCTCCAGCACTTGGTATCATTTGTTCCTCTTCGATCCTAGCCAGTCCTGTTGGAGTAAGATGATATCTTAAAGTGGTTTTTAAATTTGCCTTTTCTTAATTTTAGAGACGTTGAACACTTCTTAAGGTGTTTCTCAGCCACTCTAATTCCTCACTTGTGAAAAGTCTCTGTTCAGTTTCTTTGCTCCATCTATTGAAGTGGGTCATTTTTTATATCTTCTTTTTTTTTTTTGAGTAGTTTATCTATTATGGAAACAATGCTTGTCAGATGTATCTGGGTTAAGGTTTCCTCCCACTCTTTTGGATTCTCTTCACTTCTTGATGTTTCTTTTTGATGTACAGAAGCTTTTGAGTTAATGATGTCCCATTTGTCCATTGTCCACCTTCATTCTTGTGCAAGCTGCTGTCTGATTTAGAAAAAAAAAAAAATCTTTTCCTATGCCCATGTCTTATAGTCTCTGCCACTTTTTCTTCTATTGCTTCAGAGTTGGGGTTTCACATTGAGGGTCTTTGATCCATCTAGAGGTGACTTTTGTAACAGGACTAGAGGTAGGGGTTTAATTTCATTCTTCTACAAGTGGTGATCCAGTTTTGCCAACACCACTTGCTGAAGATGCTGTCTTTCCTCCATTGTGTCTTCTTGGCCCCCTTGTCAAATATGAGATGGCTGAAATTGTATGTGCTCAAGTTTGGAAGTTTTTTAAAGTGCAATACAGCCAGATGTGGTGGCACACAGCCAGATGTGGTGGCACACAGCCTGATGTGGTAGCACATACTTTAGGAGGTTGAGACAGGAGGATTATGAATTCAAGATCAGTTTGGGCTAAATAATGAGACCCTGTCTCAACAAAAAAAGAGGAATATATCCAGGTACCCCAATATTATCACATTAACAAGTTCAAGGGAGGTGAGAGAAAGTTTATTTAGAGAAATAATGACAAGTGGGGCGTGGTGGTGCACACCTTTAATCCTAGCACTCAGAGGCAGAGGCAGGCAGATCTTTGTGAGTTCAAGGCCAGCCTGGTCTACAGAGTGAGATCTTTGTGAGTTCAAGGCCAGCCTGGTCTATAGAGTGAGTTCCAGGACAGCTGGTGCTACAGGAAGACCCTGTCTCAAAAAGACCAAAAAAAAAAAAAAAAAGAGAGAGAGAGAGAGAAATAATGACAAGAGATTGGCAGACATGTTAAAAGGTATTTTCAAGCCCATTACTAATGATGAATTTATTCATTTGCTAACAATTTCAGAAATACCAGTTCTACGTCGAACCCTGTGCTTGGCATTGGGAACACAGCCGAGAAAGTCCCTCATGTAGCCAACAGTATGAACTGCAGAGGGTCTGAAATATGACCCTCCTTGCACACTAAGAAATTTATTTAACCCAGTTCAACACTTGCTGGCAGAGGACAAGTTACTCAGATCAAAGGTAAATGATTTTATTGCTCACTGCAGAGTAAGGAGGATGGGCCTGAATATATTTGCATCAGTCCCCCTTGTCCCAAATCTGATGAGGGTGACATAGATGGGCTCGGGTGGGTGCCTGTGCATAGGATGGGCCGCCAAGAGAAAATCACACAGATTAGGTGATGAGCCTGCTTGCCTTTTATTATGGGTAGAGACAACATAGCCATCTTCCGAGCCTGGTGTTGTTTTGTTGTTTTTTTTTTTTTCACAATTCTAATGAGCCTGGTGGTTTCACAAACACCATTAAAAAGACTATCCAGGGGCTGGAGGGATAGCCTAGCAGTTAAGAGCACTGACTACTCTTGCAGAGGACCCGGGTTCGATCCCCAGCACCCACATGGTGGCTAAGAACCATCTGTAACTCCAATTCCAGGAGAACTCCAGTTCCAGGGGAATTCAAGACCCTCTTCTGACGTCCGCGGCATTGCACGACATGGGTGCACAAAGCTACATACAGACAGTACACTCATACACATACAAAAATAAATAAAATTAAAAAAAAAGACTGTCCAGAGGCATGTTAGCTTGTGCCTTTGATCCTAGCTCTCAGGAAGCAGAGGCAGGCAGATCTGTGAGATTGATGCCATCCTGGTCTAAAGAGTGAGTTCCAAGCCAGTTGAGGCTATAGGGAGACTGTCTCAAAAAACCTGGTCTACATAGCAAGTTCCAGGCCAGCTGGGGCAGCACAAAAGACTGTCAGGAACAAGCTAATGCTAGTCCAGAACAACCAATGAATGGGCAACCAGTTTCAGACAAGAATGACTTTCACCAAGTTGAGCAGGGCTGATTAGCTGGCCTTCAGTTGACCCCAGACATGTGAGCAATAAATGCTATTGTTTATTGCTGTGGTTTTGTGATTATTATGGCAACAAACCACTGATATCATCAACAGTGCTTTCTTAATTCCAAAATCGAATTGATCTTTCCCCTTGTAACCAAGGCTCTCTGAAATCTAGATCTTATCAGATCATTTTGTCTAAAGCCTTCAGCTGTGGACCGCAGCCCAGATATGGAATACAGTGTCTGGTTATCTGATTGCCATTTTCTTCTGAAACTGTATACATATTTACAGTTTATTAGAGTTCCATGTTTTTTCCCATTGCTTTTCAACTTCACTGGGCACCTCTCTTCCTTTTCTACTTCCCCTCCATTGTCTTCTTTCCATTCATTCCACTTGCATTCCATACAAATGACCCTTCACGTAAAGAAAGCAAAATTTTTGGAATACATTTTTTGGAAACAGGGTCTCATGTACCCCAGGCTGGCCTTGAACTTGATACGAAGTTCAAGATGGTCTTGAAAGCCTGATTGTCTCACCTCTGCCTCCCAAGTGCTGAGCTAACAGATATGTGCCACTACATCTGGTTTTATGCAGTGCCGAGATGGAACCTGTGACCTCAGGCATGCTAGGCCAGCACTGTACCTAATGACCTAATGATCTAATGAGATCTTTCCCCAGCCCTGGAATAATTTTGTCTTTTTTTTTTTTTTTACTAAATCCCCCTATAGCCATAGCTGGCTTGTAGCTATGTAGATCAGGCTGATCTTGATCTCACAGAGATCCTCCTGGCTCTCTCTCCCAAGTGCTTGGAATAAGGGCCTGTGCCACCACACCCAGTCTACCTGGAATAATTTTAAGGTTAAAGAAAACTATGTATCCATTTTAGCCTAACTGAAAAGTATAGAAATTGACATAAAACACAGTCCAGTGTCACATTCCTTGGAGCTTTCATCACATACCCCAAGCCTTTCTTGTGTATCTACTAACATTACATGCTCTCCTTTTCTTTGAGATGGGGTATCCCTATGTAGCACAGGATGGCTTCAAATGCATGATCCTCCTGCTTCAGCCTTCCAAATGCTCAGATTACTGGTTTAGGCTCCCATACCTGGCTTATGTGCTGTCATTTTGTTTTTTAATTGTGTGTGTGTATGTGTATACGTGACTGAGTACACGTGAATATACATGTGCTGCGAGCATGGACTTAAGTCCAAAGGAGTCCAAAACTCAATATTATAAAACAATCTATTCTTTTCCATGCACGTCAGTTCTATTAATCCTTAATCTGTCCTGTTCATAGTTGAATTCCCAAGGCTGCTCATGCCCCAAGGCACTAGTATGTGTCTCTTAGTCCCCCCAGAAGGGGAAGCAGAGGATTTGGTCCACACAAGGGAGTTTCTGGGAGGCTGATGGTTGGCTTGAAGCAGATCTCCAACCAGAGGGCTGTGGCAGCACTGGGTGGACAGATCCAGCATGCAGGTCCAGTACGTAGTTCCAGACAGTGTCTGCAATTCGATGATGGGGCAGCGTGCATGCCAGGTGTTCTTAGGTGCAGCATGGCAGGAGTTCCCCCAGGTAGAGGGAGTGAGCTAGGTGTTAATCTGGGGCTCTTACCCAGGTCGCCATCTGTGGCCAGGTGTTTATCTGTCAATTTGAGGTTCATGCCCAGGTCATAGGAAGGTGGGGTCCCGGCCTGGTTATCTTGTCTTTTGTCCCTGTGCCCTTCTAGCCACTTAATCAGTTGTGCATGTTTGGCTTCAGGTGTTCCCCAGGCCCGTTCAGAGCTGGGCAAGTGTTTATCTGAGCACCCTGTGGTCCATGCAGCCTCTGACTAAGGTAAAACTAACATTTCTATTCTCTAAAGTTACAGTGCTTCAAATCCATACCTTTACTAATACTATTTAATCCTAAACTACCTCTAATTCACACATCTTTCAAATGCTAATTATGATCCAAACAACATGTCCTTGAAGGCCAGAGGTGTCAGATCCCCTAGGAGCTGGAGTTTTATGCATCTGTGAGCCATACAACATAGGTGCTGGGAATCACACTCAGGGTTTCTGCAAGAGTAGCTAGAGCTCTTAATTGTTGAGTCATTTTGCCAGCTCCTCATGTACTGTTCTTTACTATCACTGGACTGGACATGAAGATATTTTCTTTTTTTTTTTTGTCTTTCCAAGTCAGGGTCTCCTTGTAGCCCCAGCTGTCCTGGAACTTGCTCTGTAGACCAGGCTGGCCTTGAACTCATAAAGATCCGCCTGCCTCTGCCTCCCAAGTGCTAGGTTTAAAGGTGTGCGCCACCATGCCCGGCTGAAGATATTTTCTATTTAGAAAATATCGAGAATGGGCACTAGAAAGATGGCTTGGCAGTTTAAGAGCACTGGCTGCTCTTGCACAGGACCCAGGTTCAGTTCCCAGCACATTAAGGAAATGCAAATGAAAACCACTTTAGGATATCATCTTACTCCAATAAGACTGGCTAGGATCAAGAAAGCAAATGATACCAAGTCCTGGAGAGGTTGTGGGGAAAGGGGAATACTCATCCACTGCTGGTGGGAATGTAAACTCATACAGCCACTATGGAAAGCAGTGTGGAGAACCCTTGGAAGACTTGCAATGAACTTGCCACCTGACCCAGCCATACAACTCCTGGGCATGTACCCTCAAGACTAACGCCACCACAGAGATACATGCATGGCCATGTTTATTGCAGCTCTCTTCACAATAGCAAGGAGCTGGAACCAACCTAAATGCCCCTCTACTGACGAGTGGATAGAAAAAATGTGGTACATCTACACAATAGAGTTCTATGCAGCAGTAAAGAAAGACGACATCACGAGCTTTGCAGGAAAATGGCTGGAGCTAGAGGACATCATGCTGAGTGAAGTAACACAGTCCCAGAAAAACAAACGACGAATGGTATCCCTCATCTGTGGATGCTAGTGCCAATTACCCAGTTGTAAGTATTTCTTGTGTAGGGCCCCCTGAGCTTTTGTACAAAGCAGTTGGACATAATGCATTTTGGAAACAACAACAACAACAGAAAATACTGCATCAAAGAACTGACTGAAACAGTGAACTTCTGCTCAAAACAGTCAACTTCCCCATGGAAAATATTGAGAAAGACTAAGAGATGGAAAGCATGTTTGGCAGAATGCANTTCCTCTGTCAGTATCAGCTACACCTCAACTGCCTGGAGATACTGTGCAACAGTGGCAGCCATGTGTCTATATATATCCCAAATCTAATTGGCTATTAGCTCTCTTCTTGGAGGAATAACTCACAGCGGATGCCACAAGCTTATGTCCTCTAGTGGTTAGGAGATGTTATAAGCCACAATAAGAACTTGTCAACCTTTATAGAGAAACCACAGTTTGTGGATTAGCATACCGTCCAAGTATCGTGTCTATGCTCACAGCTTAGCTTGCCATAATAATTAGTATTGCTTAAATGCCTGTACATCCAATTGCTTGTGCTTTGTTAGTATGACTTAAAAGGTATCACTGGATAAGCTGTCAACCCATGAAGGTAAACAACCTGAACAGACTAGAGTCCAAAATGACAACTCCAAAGAAAGTAGACTGTTTTCTTCTCGCCCACTTGTGCCCCTTTCTCAAAGCCTAGGGAACAAATTGCAGAAGAGGAGGCATGGTAGAATGTAAGGGCTGTGGAGAGATAGGGGTGAATCATGAGACTACAGCAATATAGACTGGTCTCCTAATTGATCAACATGCCTGTGCATACAAGCATCACCAACTGGACTATGGGAACCTTGGGTTGTTCAAAATTTGGACATAGATACTTGCAAAATGCACCAATTACCTAATTGTATGGCAACTGAGTAACCTCAATGTTATCTGAAAACAACTGTGTTATTATATTGTAGAATCCCTTAAAAATAAACAAATAAAAAAGTCTTAGTATTAATTAACACTTTAAAAAAATCACTTTATTGACAGGCGTGGTGGCATATGCCTGTGATCCCACACTTGGGAGACGGAGGCAGGCGGATCTCTGTGAGTTCAAGGCCAGCTTGGTCTACATAGTGAGTTCCAAGACAGCTGGGGTTATAGGGAGACCCTGTCTCGAAAAGACAAAAAACTCTACTTTATTGATACTAATTTACATGCCATGCAATTCAATGTTTTATTTGTATTTACAGGGTCTATAACCATTACCACGCATGTAGTTTTAGAATATTTGTGCCCTTTAAAATAAATCCCAGACCCATTAACAGCCAGATCCCATTATTATTATTCTTTTATCCTCCCTAAGCAAAACCTGATCCCTCTGCCTCTATAAACTTGCCATTTTGGATATTTCATATAAGTGGAATCATACAATATGTGGTTTTGTGACTGGCCTCTTTCATGTAGATGTTTTCAAGATTCATCCATGTAGCACATATCAGCATTTTTTTCATTGTCAAATAATATTCTGTTTTATGGTTACACTACTATTGTTGGGAATAGAGCTTATAGTTATGGGTTGTGTTCTAGTTTGCTTTAAATTGCTGTGACAAAACACTCTGACCAATACCAACTTGGGGAGGAAAGGGTTTATTTGGCTTATATCTCCTGGGTCACTGAGGGAGCCCAAGGTCGCAACTCAGGGCAGGAACCTTGAGGCAGGAGTTGGAGCACAAGCCATGGAGAAATGCTGCTTGCTGGCTTGGTCCCCTGGCCCATGCTCAACATGCTTTCTTATACAGAATAGAACAACCTGCTTGGATGGCACCACCCACAGTGGGCTGGGCCTTCCCACTCACTCAACAGTCAAGAAAATACCCCACAGACATGGCCACAGGCCATTCCAATGGAGGCAGTTCCCCAACCTAGGCACCCTCTACCCAGGTGTGTCAAGTTGACAACTAAAGCAATCCATCACAATTTGAGACACAAGTACTAATTTCTTATATTTGCTGCATTGTTGAGAGCATATTTTAAGTCATGGCTTTGGAATCCAACAAATTTATACGGAACTTGGAGGTAGGTAGAGGAGATCAAAGTTTACTGGCATCAGTATGTCTTGAAGATTATACTTGGGTTGGATGAAAAATGGTGTAGCAATAGGAGTTGTAAGAGCTGAAGGAGCATGTGGATAAAGAAAAGTATGATATAATATAGCTTGGGGCATTAAGTGAAATGAATAAATAATGTTTGTCATGCAAGATTAACATTTCAGATGTTAGTGTTTGACTGTAATCAAGGGAGACCCAATTCTTTAAAAATTTTTGATTTATTTTTATTTTATGTGTATGAGTGTTCATACCTGTATGTATGGAAGTGCACCTGTGTTGTGCAATGCCTAAAGAGGCCAGAATAGGGTGTGGATGCTCTAGACCTGAGTTATAGATGCTTTGTTAGCTGCCATATGGGTCCTGGGAACTGAACCTGGGTCTTCTACAAGAGTAGTCAGTGCTTTTAACCACTGAAACCACTGATCCATATATCCTGCACCCAAAAGTCAATTCTTTTTTTTTTTTTTAATTTTATTTATTTCCATATGTGTATGAATGTGTTGTCTGCATGCAAGTCTGTGCACCCGTGACGTGCAATGCTGCGGAGGTCAGAAGAGGGCATCGGACTCCCCTGGAACTGGAGTTCTCCTGGAATTGGAGTTTCAGACGGCTCTCGGCCGCCATGTGGGTGCTGGGGATCGAACCCGGGTCCTTTGCAAGAGCAGTCGGTGCTCTTAACCGCTAGACCATCTCTCCAGCCCCTCATATTAAAATTTTAAATTTATTTTACATGTATAAGTATATTGCCCGCATGTGTGTAAATGCTCCCAAATCATGTATGCCTGTGGAGGTCAGAAGAGGGGATTGGATCCCTTGAAACTGAAGTTATAAATATTTTACTGACCATGGTACTGGAATGAAAAAATTATATAACACGATTGTCTTTAAAAAAATTTTTTATAATTAATTTTATTTTCTGTATGTGTATGAATGTACGTCTGCATGCAGTTTTGCACCGTGTCGTGCAACGCGCGGAGTCAGAAGGGTATCGGATTCTCCTGGACTGGAGTTCTCCTGGAATTGAGTTCAGGATTTAGCCCCATGTGGGTGCTGGGATCGAACCGCGTCCTCTGTAAGACGTCGCGCGCTCTTAACGCTAGGCTATCTCTCCAGCCATAGATTGGTTTTTTGAGACAGGGTCTCCCTGCAGCCCCAGCTGTCCTAGAACTACAATTAACCGGGCTGTGCCTTAACCACAGAGATCTGCCTGCCTCTGTCTCCTGAGGTGATTAAAGGCTGGTGCCACCACACCTGACAAAAATATATATTATATATTATATATATATTATATATTATATATATAATTTTATTATTATTATTATTATTTTTTGGTCTTTTCAAGACAGAATTTCCCTGTAGTCTGGGCTGTCCTGGAACTCACTCTGTAGACCAGGCTGGCCTTGAGCTCAGAAAGATCTGCCTGCCTCTGCCTCCCAAGTGCTAGGATTAAAGGTGTGCACCACCATGCCCGGCAACATTCATATTTTTAATGGATGTGAAGGGTTGGAAAATAAATCACAAGAAAGAAGTAAAAAATACTAGGGGCTGGAGGGATGGCCTAGCAGTTAAGAGCACCGACTGCTCTTGCAGAGGACCGGGGTTCTATCCCCAGCACCCACATGGCTGCTGAGAACTGTCTGTAACTCCAATTCCAGGAGAACTCCAGTTCCAGGGGAATCCGACACCCTCTTCTGACCTCCAGGGGAATCCGACACCCTCTCCTGACCTCCATGGCATTGCATGACACAGGTGCACTGACCTACATGCAGACAGTACATTCATACACATAAAAAAAAATAAATAAAATTAAAGAAACCTTAATACTAGTATCTTTCAGAGTAATCTACATTTGGGTCACCATGTATTTTTCTCTGTAGACTATAGTCGTACGTGGATGATAAATGGAATATGATTAATATGTGGCATATATTAATTGGACATAAATGGAAAGTACCCTGATAGCTGATGAAAATGACACTGGATATTCAAAATGTAGGTAAAAGAGTTATAAAAAAAAAGAGTTATAATAACATCATATAAAATTTTCTTAATTAACAGAACAAAATTCATGCACATAAATTTATTAATCTTTATTCAACATTGCTATTAAGGAAAAACCAATTCCAAGTAGTAATCTGATTGATGTGACACTGAGGAAGAGAATGGGATCACATAAGTGTGTCTTCTATTTCTGTACCAATGGCACTAAGAAATTAATTAAGCACACGCCTTTAATCCCAGCACTTGGGAGGCAGAGGCAGGCAGAGCTCTGTGAGGTCAAGGCCAGTCTGGTCTACACAGTGAGTTCTAGGCCAGCTGGGGCTACAGGGAGACCATCTCAAAAAGACCAAAATAAAATGGGTGGGGGAAGAAATTAATCAAGATTAGTCAAGAAGCACTAACAATATGATTTGAATCTTAACCAAAAACGTATACGTCTTGCATCTTTTCTTTATTTAGCTAAGCCCTGTGAATTTAAAAGAGAAAGATGAAAACAAAAGGATAGGTATCAGCCATGTTGAAAAGATCAGAAGAAAGTAGAAGCAAGAGCACGATCTGAGGGAACAGCAGGAACAAAAGCAAGAAAATTATAAAAGAAATCCCCTGGCAAGAGTGACCGTATCATAGCTCAGTGTTTTGTCAGGTTCTTGCGGCAATGAGGCATAGACTGAGGAGTCAGTCACCTTGATGAGCCTCGTGCAGGGAAATGTTGCCTGTTTACAATACCTCTCTCTAAGCTCTCTGAGCCATCAGGTAGCTAATTAGACGTGGGACTTTATCCACCCTGCTACTGTAAATCTGACCAACAACTCTGTCTGGAGAGCTCATAGGCCCCAGGAGTGAACCTACTGTTAGCATTTTGCTAAATGCCATTCAAATATGCATCTCTAGGCCCATATATTAGTGGAACTTTAAGTCCTCATCAGAGAAGCTTCTTTGTGCAATAGGCCATAGTTAACACAGAATATCACAACTGGTCAAAGTGCAGCCATAAAGGGGACATCTATATCACACCTCATCCCCTTAAAGCTCAGGAAACATTGTGGATGAGAGGGCAGAAAGATGTAAGAACCAGAGGTCAGGGAGGACTGGGACTAAACAGTGTCTTCTGGCCATGATAGGACCACTACACTGACATTCACAGCATCTGTGGTTGCCTGCACAAGACCTGCACAACATCAAGCCAGCCAAAATTCCAGCATGAATGGGAGGGCCCTTACACTTAGCTGAGGAGCTGCTGGCAGTTGTTGGCTTCTGGGGGCAGAAGGGTCAGTTCTCTTAAGGGAGTGGCTCCTGGTAGGTAGACAATACTCTAACGAATGGCCACACACCCATTTGTACATGGTCAGTACAAACTGGACTCAGTGGGTTATTGGAAAAAAAGGATGCGAAAATGGAGGGAGACCAAAGGGAAGGGTGGTGGGCATGTGAGGATGGATGGGGTGGAACCAGGAGGGGCTGGGGGAGGGGTGCACGGTGAATATGAGCAAAATACACTTTGTATGCATATGATCTTTTCTTTCCTTTTTTTTTTTTTTTTTTTTTGAGACAGGATCTCCCTATAGCCCCAGCTGGCCTGGAACTCTTTATGTAGACCAGGCTGGGCTTGAGCTCACAGAGATCCACCTTGCTTCTATCTTCCAAGTGCTGGGATTAAAGGTATGTGCCATCATGCCTGCTATGTGTATGACATTTTCAAAGGATAAAAATATAGCCAGGCATGGTGGTGCATGCCTTTAATCCTAGCTCTCGGGGAGGCAGAGGCAGACGGATCTTTGTGAGTTCAAGGCCAGCCTGGTCTACAGAGTGAGTTCCAGGCCAGTTGGGGCTACAGGGAGACCCTGTCTTGAAAAGACCAAAAAAAATAAAATAAAATAAAGAAACACACACAAAAGAATATAAAGAAACAATGGCCAAAATATTTTATAGTGTAAAACAATTTCTTCTCAAAGGGCCGGGTGTGGTAGTGCACGACTTTAATCCCAGCACTTGGGAAGCAGAAGTAGTCGGATCTCTGTGAGTTCAAGTCCAGCTTGGTCTACAAAGTGAGTTCCAGGCCAGCTGGGGCTACAGGGAAATTCTGTGTCAAAATACCAGCCCCCCCCAGCCAAAAAACAAAAAACAACAAACAAAAAATCCCACAAAAAAACAAAAAACAATTTTTTCTCTAAAAATGCACAATCATTGCAAAAGCCTTTCATTCAAAGAATGAAATTATAGCTAACCATGAGGTTGAGGAAATCTTTTATTCTTAGTTCATAAAGATTTGTTTATTTAAATTAGTAGTAAATAGATGAGTGTTAATTTGTGAGAAATCCTTTTAAAATAATTTTTTTGTACTTTTAATGCATTATATCTATGGATTTCTTCATATCACTCTGTTTTTAATGAAATCTAGCCAATAACATCCTTGATTTATTAATGTTTTACTTATGATTTTTCATTAGTATTCACAATGGAGTGTAATATTGCATAATAGAGTAGTCATATTCTCCCTCTTTAATCATGAAGGTTTTGGTGGATAAGCTCTTAGTATTTCAGAGGAAAATTTCCACTTTGTCAGGCTTTTGGGTCAGGGCTGTCATAGACTCATCCAGAAAAGTTGCAAGCTTACTGCTTTCCCCCATGCTTTGAGACTGTTTGAAAACTGGAAATGAGACATGTCTTAAAAGACTGGACAGATCTTAGCCTGGCTTTTTTTAAAATTTTTATTTATTTTTGTATGTGTATGAGTGTATTGTCTGCATGTAGGTCTGTGCACCCATGTCGTGCAATGCCGCGGAGGTCAGAAGAGGGTCTCGGATTCCTCTGGAACTGGAGTTCTCCTGGAATTGGAGTTACAGAAGGTTCTTAGCCGCCATGTGGGTGCTGGGGATTGAACCCGGGTCCTCTTCAAGAGCAGTCGGTGCTCTTAACAGCTAGGCTATCTCTCCAGCCCCTAGCTTGGCTTTTGTAATGCATGAGTTCTGATGGGGGGTTGAGGTATGCAGAGAGCCGGGTTTGATTGGGAACCATTGTATGAGATGTACAAATGCTCAATAAAAATGTTTGGTAGAACTTATCTGTAAGATCATTGGAAAATTGTTGTGAAGGCTTATATAAGAGCTTTTGATTGATGTGTTTTTGGTAAATGTCAATATAAAGCTCCACTTACATGACACATTTTGATACGTGCAACAACATGTGTGAATCCCAAAATATGCTGAATGAAAGCAGCCAAAGAGTACAGCCTGCATAATTCCATTTATATTAAGTCCTGAAACTTCTCTCAAGTCTGTAGTGTCAGAAAATGGATCATGGACTAGCGGGATGGAGGAGGTTGACTGGGAAAGGATAGCACTCTGAGGGATACAATAAAGCATTTGGAAATGGTGTATATATTTATCATCTTGATTGTGGTGGTATCTTTGTGAGTAAATATGCATATCGAGTTATACATTTTAAATATGTATGATCTAGTATACTTCAGCTACACATCAGTAAACTTGAACAATTTAACTCTGGTTTAAAATGCTATAATTATCTGATAGTAAAATTTTCATATTTAGCTGGATATTTAGAAGGTGCACACCTAAAATCCTAGCACTCAGGAAGCTGAGACGAGGTAGTAGGATCAGGAGCTGGAGGCCATCCTGAACTAGAGAGACTGTCTCTTAAAAAAAGAAAGTAAGGGAAAATGAGAAAGAAAGAGTGCACATTTGTATGTATATGTTTCTAGACTATCTTCAGATTTCTTAAACAAATGCATTTTATTTTATATTTTATTTATTATTTTTATTTTATGGTATGAATGTATTGCCTGCATGTGTGCCTGCATGGCAGTGCACCCATGTTGTGCAATGTCTGTGGACATCAGACAAGGGCATCAGATTCCCTGGAAGGAGTTAAGGGTGGTAATTAGCGACCATGTGGGTGTTGGGAATTTATTCTTATTTATGTATGAGGAAAACTCTAAACTTTTATTATTATTGAGTCTTACTGTGTTGCCCTGCTTGGTCTGGAACTTGCTGTATAGACCAGTCTGACCTTGCACTCAGAAATCCTCTTGCCTCTGCTTCCTGAATCCTGGGATTAAAGCCATATACCATCATGTCTGGGCTCAAAATTTATTTTTATTTATTTATTTATTTTAAATTTTATTTATTTTCGTATGTGTATGAATGTACTGTCTGCATGAAGGTTTGTGCACCCACGTCGTGCAATGCTGAAGAGTTCAGAAGAGGGCATTGGATTCCCCTGGAACTGGAGTTAAAGACGGTTTTCAGGTGCCATGTGGGTGCTGGGGATCAAACCTGGGTCCTCTGCAAGAGCAGTCAGTGCTCTTAACTGCTAGGCTATCTCTCCAGCCCTTCAAAATTTATTTTTAAAATGGAGCAGTCAAGAGTCCTGAACTGCTCAAGTCTTTGCCTCGGGCTTACATTTAATTATCTCTACTCAAGTCAGGCCATGACATGGGTTAGACTAGGGCTTTTTAAGCTATTTCTACTCACAATCCTTTTCACCTGAGAAATTTTCTGCAACCCTGGATATATAGGTATTTAAAATAAGAATGCAAATGAAGCATTTAATATAATAAATTGTATAAAATGATTTTAAAACAATTCTCTGCTATACATAAATTTTACTATTTATTAAGTGTAGTAAATTTGCATGGTGAGAGTGGGGAGAAGGAGCTCTAGAGATGGGACAGTAGGCCCCGGGTGCTCTGAAGAGGGAAGAAGGAAAACGGGGAGACTTCACCTAGGGAGAGCTAATACAGAGGGAGAGGGAGGAAGTTTGTCAACACTAAGGATGTTTGAAAAAAGCCATAAGAAAACATTTTATAAGCATATTTAAAAATACATATATAACATATATGTCTGTGTGTACATAAATATATGAGTTACTTTTTCTGTTGCTGTGATAAAATATCACCAAAAGTAACTTACAGAAGAAAGAGGTTATTTTGGCTATGGTTCGACAATGGTGGAGTAAGCACGGCAACAGGTGGCAAGAGCTGGAAGGTGAGAGATCATCTCTTCAACCACAAACACCAAGAATAAAGCAAACTGGAAGTTGGGCAAGGTCATGAACTCTCAAAGGCTGCCCCCCATTGACATGCTTCCCCCAGCCAGATCGAACCTCTGAAACCTCCCTAAACTTTGTAAGCATCTTTGGACCAAGTGTTCAAATATACCTGAGCCTATGGGGGTCATTTCATATTCAAACATTCCACTCTCTGGCTTGCATGGGCTCATGGCATGTCATAATATAAAATTACAGACCTACATAAGAGTTATCATTAATAACAGTACCACAGATTCAATCTAATGTTCTCTTGAAACTTCCTCCACTAGAGAAATTAGCCCATTACTTTTAACTTTAGCCTTAAGCAAGTTACTAGGACAAAGGTAGAAGACAGCCAGAGTTTTTGCCAAAGTATCTCATGAATGGCCTCTAGCTCAGTTCCTGATAGAAACTTTGTTGCCCTATGAAACCTCTTGAGCTGGACCCCCACAATCCACATCATTTATAGCACTACAGAAGAATAGCCTGCTAAGCTCTGCTTATAGGATTCAACTGCTTTTCTAGTCCAAAATTCCAGTCTTCCACATTTCTCAAAAAAAAAAAAAATAACATGGTAGGTTCTTCAGAGCAACAGCTCACTCTTTGGTACCAGCTTCTGTACTAATTGTTTTTCTTTCTTTCTTTTTTTTTTTTTTCTCTTCTTTTTGGTCTTTTTTCGAGACAGGGTCTCCTTGTAGCCCCAGCTGTCCTGGATCTCGCTCTGTAGACAGGGCTGGCCTTGAATTCACAAGGATCTGCCTGCCTCTGCCTCCCAAGTGCTAGGATTAAAGGCGTGTGCCACCACGCCTGGCATGTACTAATTATTTTTCTATTGTTGTGATAAAAATACTATCACCGAGTGACTTCTGGAAGAAAGAGTTTATTTTGGCTTATGATTCCAGAGGGAGAGTCCATAATGATGAGGGGCTTAGCATTAGGTGGCAGGAACAAGCAGCTGGGAGATCACATCTCCAATCACAAATGTGAAGCAAGAGCAAACTGGAAGTGATGTGAGGCTATGACGTACTTCCTCCAGCAAGACCAACCTGCCTAAACCTCCCAAACAGTGCACCAACTAGGGACCACGTGTTGTTCAAATCTCTGAGCCTATTATCATTTATTTATCATTCAAATCACCACTGTGTGTGTGTGTGTGTGTGTGTGTGTGTGTATACAGAATTAATTCACACAAGGTAATAATGCTCTTGGAAAGAGGCATTTGCTGTCTAACAAAAAAAATCCAGTGCCAGGTATTGACTTGTTGGTCAAGGTATTACAAGAGAATCCCAAAACAACATAGGCTATTGCCATTCCCCTTAACAGCTTCCCCAAAACCTGAAGGTAAGACCCTATTGCTGAAGACACCCTATACTTCAGACATAAGACTTGGAGAAATCAATCTGGAACTGAACTGGAAGACTCCTTCCCTAGGATTAGCTCTTATAGTATTGGAAGGGGTTGTGTAAGCCGCCAAGGGAGAAACGCAATCAGTTGTCTTACCCAGCTATAAAACCTGTGAACCATAATAATGACCAACCTGTCAGATATCCCAATGGTGCAGTAGTGACACTTTTATCTGGGAGGTAACCAACAGTTGGCTAATTAGACAAAAGGCCCACTCAATAGGATGAAATTCATACTTGGTACTGTAATCCTAGTCAAATACCCATGGGCATAGACTAGAGGAGAACCTACTAAGTTTATATAATTTCTAACTATATTCTAAATACTTATCCTTATACCCACAGGTAAATATAGCTTTCACCCCTCATCAATGAAGCTTCTTTTCATAACAGATAGAGACTATGCAGAGAATATGCAGAGAATAAGAGACTGTGGGATTTCCAACTCCAACTGGCACATCTACATCAAAACCCCTATACTACTAAGGCTCAGGGAACATTGTAAAAGAGTGAGCAGAAAGATTGTAAAAGCAGAGGTCCAGGGCGTCTGCTATGAGATAGGGCATTCTAGACATAATAGGAATGCTGCACCCATGATATCTCAACAATATGATTGTCGAAAAAAAGACCTGAGTAATAACAATACCAGTCGGCATGCTGATGTTGATGAGGGAAATTTCACAAGGCTCTTGCCTAGATGAAGAGCTATATGCAGTCAATGGTTGCTGAGAGAGAATCAGTTTCTATAGGCACTAGCCCTCTGCATTATCCAAACCCCTAAACACATATAAATATAAGCAATACTAAATGGACTAAGTAGGTTACACAAATGTGCATATGTGTGTATGTGTAAGTGATAATAATTAAGAAGTTATGAATTAGAGAGGAAATGAGGGGACATGGGAAGGGTTTAAAGGGGGAAAGATGTAAATATGGTACTCATGTATGAGATTCTAAAAAAAATTAAAAATCAAATTTGCATACAAATGAGAAGGATGTGCTTATTTTTATATAAGCAACTAACTCTTGGCTGCACATTTGATACTGGAGAATCTAAAACATCTGCAGTGTTTTTCAGGGTTGATTGATATTTTGAGTTTCTTTTATTAAAATCTTATTTATTTATTTATTTATTTATTTATTTTGTGTATGAATGTTATGCCTGCAGGTATGTAAGTGTACCTGTGTTATGCAATGCCAGAGGAGGTCAGAAGAGGGTGTCAGATGTCCTGGAACTAGAGTCATGGACAGTTTTAAGCCACCATGTGGGTGCTGGGAATTGAACCTGGATCTTCTGAAAGAATAGCCAGTGCTGTTAACTACTGAGCCATCTCTCTAGCCCTAATATTTTAGTTTTATTTATTTATTTATTTATTTATTTATTTATTTATTTATTTATTTTATTTATTTATGTGTATGAATGTACTGTCTGCATGCAGGTCTGTGCACCCATGTCGTGCAATGCCTTAAGAGGGTGTCAGATTCCCCTGGAACTGGAGTTCTCCTGGAATTGGAGTTACAGACGGTTCTTAACCGCCATGTGGGTGCTGGGGATCCATCCTGGGTCCTCTGCAAGAGCAGTCGGCGCTCTTAACCGCTAGGTCATCTCTCCAGCCCACTAGCCCTAATATTTTGACTATTAGCACAGAGAACACTGCTTCAAATAAATATGTATTATGAAATGACAGAAGTATCTTTAGGGCCATTTCAGAAGTTGTTGGAAATTGTGTCCTAATGTTAAGCTAAAATTCAATTAGTGATTAAACATTTTAAAATTTATTTTTATTGGGCTGGAGAGATGGCCTAGCGGTTGGGAGCGCCTACCGCTCTTACAGAGGACCCGGGTTCGATCCCCAGCACCCACATGGCGGCCGAGAACCGTCTGAAACTCCAATTCCAGGAGAACTTCAGTTCCAAGGGAATCCGACGCCCTCTTCTGACCTCCGCGGCATTGAACGACATGGGTGCACAAACTTGCATGCAGACAGTACATTCATACACATACAGAAATAAAAAAATTGTTTAAAATTTATTTTTATTTTATTTGTATGAATGTTTTGCCTGAATGTAGGCACACACATTGTGTGGAATGTGTGCAATGCCCATGGAGGCCAGAAGAGGACATGTGATCCCCTGGAACTAGAGTGACAGACAGATGGTTGTTAATCCTGTTTGCTGCTGGGAACTGAACGCAGGTCCTTTGCAAGAGCAGCCGGGGCTCTTAATCCCTGAGCATTACTCCAGGCCCAACTTAATGATTTCTAAAAAAAATGAGTTTCAAGTCTGCAACTCAAACAGAATTAAAAAAAAAAATCAAACATTCTAACACGATACAAAACAAAGATATACTAATTTGATACATGCTAAAGAATAACAATAGGAAAATGTTAAAAGTCTTTGTTTCCTGTAATAAAGCATTATTTCTATTACAGCAGAATATATGTGTGTATATATATGTATATTGTAATTCATACCTATAGTAGTCTGTGGCTAAGGTGTTTCTAGTGGTGTTCCATGGCACTGTGTGACGGCATGCCCAGTGCAGAGTGAGCATGCTGTGCATTCAGAACCAAGGCTGCACTGAAGTGGTGCAATGCAACATGGGTGAGCACTGTGAGAAATATCTCAGAGTCATTATGTGTTTGAATTACTTTTTAGTTGTAGCCAAAATTTATGCAAGCCCCACTTTCCGTTATGTGACCCACATTTAAGAAGCTGGAGGTTTACCAGCAGTTCCTCATTCTAGAGGGGCTTTTGGCACTTCACTAGGAACAATGGGCTCGATTTTACTGACAGCATTTGCACCTTGCTTTGCTCTTACTGTTCAAGGAATGAATATAAAGTTAGACTTGACCATCTGCCATAAGAAAACATGTGCTCTCATGAGGACCTATGCCTTGTGCAGAACTGGAGTTTCATGAAACCAAAAGGGATTATTCTCTCTATAGCCACATACAACTCTTTTTCTAAGAAAAGTAGAATATGGGATCATGATTGGAGGCATTTCTTTCTTTTTCTTTCCTGTTGTGAGGGATCCCCTACTTGTCACATTACCCTTTGAATATGACCTGCTTAGCTTCTTCAAAATGCCTGCTGCTCTGATTGAAGCCATATGCCTGCACTCCACACAAGCACAGCATACATGGCTTATCAGTTTAGCTTCATGTGATAAACTTCCCCGAATTAAAGTTTAATTTAGTATGTGAGTCACTGATAACAAAATTAATTATAGAAATTATGTACCATTGATAAAATATATGCTGATAAAAGGATTAAAATGATGTCCTAATCACTCTGTGTTTACTTGTGCACAGAATTTCATGAGTTTCAGGGGTAATCGTAGACAGCAGTTTGGCTATGCAGTTTTCTAGTCAGCTAACTGTAAGTCTAGTTGATAATTCAAACTAAAAGGGGCATTCCGTAGATACCAAGGGGATTCCAGTGTGTTGTTTTATCTGTAGGTTCTGTAAACCTCAAGCTGGAGGAGAACAAACCAATATTCATACATTTTTCTTTTAATTTCATATGTTTAATAGTTCATTACTTTTTAAACAAATACCAATTGGACAGTTTTTTGAAAGTTTTTAATCTAGGCTTAAAACTCCTTGTTACACCTTTTTTCATTTTTAATATTTTTTATTGAGTTCTTGTGCATTTCATACTACTATATCTTAATCAAATTTAAAGCCCTTCCCTCCTTCCCTACCCCCACCAGGTTTCAGGTATTCTGTCACATGTGTTAAGTCCTTTCCAGTGGAACATTTCTATCTAGGTGTGTCCATCAGTGCAAGTTCATCCACTGTCCACTGGACTCTAGTCAGTGTACCTAGGGTTACTTTTTTTTTTTTTTGGTCTTTTTGAGACAGGGTCTCCCTGTAGCTCAGCTGTCCTGGAACTCACTCTGTAGACCAGGCTGGCCTTGAACTCACAGAGATCCACCTGCCTCTGCCTCCTGAGTGCTAAGACTAAAGGTGTGCGCCTCCATGCCCGGCTTAAAGACAGTTCTTAGCCGCCATGTGGGTGCTGGGAATCGAACTCGGGTCCTCTGCAAGAGCAGTTGGCACTCTTAACCACTGAGCCATCTCTCCAGCCCCGACTTACTTCTTTAAAGAAGATCTACTCTCCCTCTTGCCACAGTAATCATTTGCCAATAGTTCCTTGGCCAGGGTTGGGGCCTGCTGCTCATTTCCTCTGTTCTATGCTGGGTTTTTGTCAGATTGTGTAGGCGGCGTGGATCACTCCTATATTAAATCTCACCTGCCCAATTGTGGAAGGGGTGAAAAGATTGTAAAAGCCAGAGCTGGTGTACTAACAGAAGGAAACAGAGGCTTCCAGGCCACTGGGAACTTGGTCATATGGTGATATGATAGTGTGCACAAGGCCCCCCAATTTTTTGAGATAGGGTCTCCCCTATAGCCCCAGATGCCCTGGAACTCCATGTGTATACAAGGCTATTTGGGATCTCACAGAGATCTGCCTGCCTCTGCCTCCTGAGTGCTGCGATTAAAGATGTGCACTTCTTTTTAAAAATTTTTTTAAATTAATTAATTTATTTTTCTATGTGTGAATGTACTGTCTGCATGTAGGTTTGTGCACCGTGTCATGCAATGCCGCGGAGGTCAGAAGAAGGTGTCGGATTCCCCTGGAACTGGAGTTAAAGACGGTTCTCAATGGCTATGTGGGTGCTGGGAATCGAGCCTGGGTCCTCTGCAAGAGCAGTCAGCACTCTTAACTGCTAGGCCATCTCTCCAGCCCCAAAGATGTGCACTTCTATGACTGACCCTTGTCACATCATCTTAATGTTTCAAAATACATAGCATTGTGATTTCGTTGTGAGAATAAATGTTATATATCTAAGAGGCCCATTATAATATATAAATGAATTTTGATTTCTCCATTATTTAGAAGGCATTGAAAAGGAATATCTTTGTACATCTGGGTATCCCATGCCATTTAATACCATGGTTTTGATGACCTCTTTGACTATGAATGGGTGAGCAACCCTAGATAAGAGGATTTGATATGCAGGGAAAAATGACCACTTTGGAAATAAAAGTAAAATATCTGTATTACATAGCACCAGGTGCACAAGGCCTAACCTTTATGCCTTGTAGCTCCAGAAGAGGTTGAAATTGCTGCTCTTAAATGATGGCATATCTTTATTGTCTGCTTCATGCTCTCATCAAGTTGAATTTGGGATTGCATTCTCCCTGACAAATGAAGACTTGCCAGTAGACTGGAACAAAATAGTCATCAGTAAAGAAGGCCCCTTTTCCCTCAGAGTCCTATGTTCTCTAAACCGAAGTTAGTATCCTCTTAAATACAATTTGCCATGTTCTTCTGCAGTTCTTTCCTTTCTTCCCTAGAGTGAGTGAGCATGGGAGAAAGCTTAGTGATGGCTTTATCAACTAGGATCTTTAAAATGACTATGTATGGGCTGGGTGTGGTGGAGCACGCCTTTAATCCCAGCACTTGGGAGGTGGAGGCAGGTGTATCTCTGTGAGTTCAAGGCCAGCCTCATGTACACTGTGAGATCCAGGACAGCTGGGAGACCCTGACTCAAAAAGACAAAAAAAAAAATGCCTAGGTATAATCCATCTCCCTTTCCTTTACCAATCTGATACAGATGTTTTTTGACTAACAATGGAGTTATGTTTCAATAAATTGGTATAGTAAATTGAAAATGCACTTAATACATCTAATCTACTGAATATCATAATTAGAATGGCAGTTTTTTCTGAATATTATAATTAGGACCACAGTACCCGATAGAGAGTCTGGGTCTCCCCAAGGGATCACATGGTTGACTGGGAGCTGTAGTTTGCTGCTGCTAACATATTGTTTGCCTGGGAAAAGATTCAGATTCAGATTTCAAATTCCAGTTTCTGTTGAATGTGTACCACTTTTGAATCATCATGAAGTTGAAGAATCATAAGTCAAATCACCATAATTCAGGGATCATTTGTATTTGTACAATCACCACAGTCTGAGTCAGTGCCATAATTGAGGTTGTTAGGGGCCCAGAAGAGCCCAGAGCTAGTTTGATAGTTTATTTATAAAAATAACATCTTTCTTGATTTCAGAATAACCAGATGATTACACAACATTAAGAAATACAGAAAAGTAAACACAGAAAAGTACTTATAATCCTAATGCCTCAGAGATAACACTTGTTAACATCATAGCATATAATTTTCTAGGCTTTCTCTAAAATAATATTTACATATAGAAAATACATATAATCTAACTTCTTTTTTGTAATTTTTAAATTTTTATTTCGTGTTTATGAGTGTTATGCCTGCATGTGTGTAAGTGCATCTGTGTCATGCAATGCCTGAGGACAGAAGAGGGTGTAGATCCCCTAGAATTGGAGTTAAGGATGGTTGTTAGCCACCATGTGGGTGCTGGGACTTGAACCCAGGTTTTCTGTAAGAACAGTCAGTGCTCTTAACCATTGAGCCATCTTTCCAGCCCATGTAACCTATTTTCTTGTTAAATTTAATTAAATAATGTATTGAACATATTTGTTAAGTACAATTCTGTACTATTGTATTTAACAGTGAAATATTAGTAATTGCTTCAAATCTACTTTTAGAAATATGTGACAATCATTCATCTATATCACACTGGCCACAGTGGTTAGGGGGCTAGAACTGGACTCCCAGAAGCCCTGGTGTGGGTGCAGGAAGTCACCATAGGTATTATGTTCTGAGATTGTCCAGGGATTCACTTGTTTCTACTTATCATAATGAAAGGAGGGAGACTGGTTGGATAGAAGAATGGGGAGGGACTGAGAGAAGGTAATGAGGGGTGAATGAGACCACAATGCATTGTATACATGTATGAAACTGTCAAAAGTTTAAAAATAAAAAAGAAAGAAAAGAAAAAAGAAAAATTAAGCAGGTGTGGTGGAGCACACTGGTAATCCTCATGCTTAGCCAGCAAACATTCTACCCACTGAACCATCTCCCCAGCCTAAATATAAGATTTTTATAACATATCTTCTAGATATTTGTCAAGACTAGTGAAATCTGGGCTGAAGAGATGATGCAGCGATTAAGAGCACTGGTTGCTTCTTCACAGGACCTGGTTTAGATTCCCATCACCCACATGGCTGCTAACAACGGTCCATAACTCCAATTCCAGGGGGATTCGATGCCCTCTTCTGACCTCTTTAGGCATTGCATGACACAGGTACACTTACACATAATGCAGACAATACACTCATACACATAAAATAAAAAAATATTAAGAAAAGAATGGTGAAATGTCTGATTTAGCTTACTTACAAGATAATAAAGCAGCCTGCTACATTCTCTTGAATGCTGGCAAGAAATATGAGGCTCCTAGGTCAGAGAAAGGGGACTGTTTATTACTCAAAGCAGTAATTGGAGAATTAGAGTTTGTATCAGTTACTGGAGTCCTGCTTCCTTCAGGAAAATGTGAAAAGGGCCAGGTAGTATCAGCACATATAATGGAGCACATTGTAGAAAGAACCCCTGAGTTTAGAAATTTCTAACTTGTATAATGGCCAGTAAGTCTGCTTGAACTTTGTCATTACAGAGGGAGATACTCTATCTTCTAAGGCTATTCACTATGCAAACATCCCTTGGAAAATAATAGACCAAAGGATGCTAGAACCTTGTCTTGCAAGATGTACACAGATTTGAGATATTCACTGTTTACCAACAGTGACCACTGTTTGCTTCTAAACTGTCTTGGCTTAGTATGCTTCTGGTATGCTTCTCTGTGGGGCACTCTAACAAATACAGACAGTGGTTATAAGCATATCCACCCACTTTTCTCATACAAACTCAAGCATGTTAACAGACTCAAAGAATCAGAATGAAGTAATCTGTTCAACCATAGACTCAACCTATATCTGGACAACTCCCATATACCATCAAGTAGGTCTATGAAACCAAGTAGATTTCACCTTTAATTTCTATATTGACTTATTCATCACCAAACTTTGGTAATTGTCATCTCATGATAAGATTAGCAATTTATGTTTAAAATTTTTATTATGTTTATTCATTGTACTTGGTACTATTTTCTATAGGAGATTTTCATACAAGTATATATTGCACATTGAGCATACCCTGCCTCCCTCCCTTCCTCCTCTTCACACTCCCCTCCTGTTAATACCCCTTGCTTCTCTAGTTTTTCTTCTTCCTCCCCTTCCTCCTCCCCCTCCTCCTCCTCCTCCCTCCTCCCCCTCCTCCTCCTCCTCCTCCCTCCTCCTCCTCCCTCCTCTTCCTTCTCCTCCCTCCTCTTCCTCCTTCCTCTTCCTCCTCCCTCCTCCTCCTCCCTCCTCCTCTCTCCTCCTCCTCGTTCCTCCTCCTCCTCCTCCTCCTCTTCTTCTTCTTCTTCTTTTTTCTGGGTTTTTTTTTTTTTTTGACACAGGATCTCCCTGTAGCCTCCTCTGTCTTGGAACTCGCTATGTAGACCAGGCTGGCCTTGAACTCACAGAGATCCACTTGCCTCTGCCTCCCGAGTGCTAGGATTAAAGGTACGTGCCACCACACCAGGCTTAAAGATGGTTCTTAGCCGCCATGGGTGCTGGGAATCAAACCCGGGTCCTCTGCAAGAGCAGTCGGCGCTCTTAACCACTGAGCCAACTCTCCAGCCCCCAGAGTTTTTTTTTTTTCAAAGCAGAGGATTATTGTTTTGGGGAGAACTTCACTGTTTCAGTAGTGTTCTTTTCTTTTTGTCCTGGTTGTTTTGTTGTTGTTGTTCCCTCCAACATGTATTGCTTTAATGCATGCATATATGTGTGTGTGTGTGCGTGTGTGTGTATACACACACACATATATGTCTCACCTATACTAAAATTATGTTGTCTGAAAACAAACTGTATGTTATTTCCAAATCTTATTTCGGGATTCGCATTTTTCCATTTTGATTTTTATATTACTCTAAAATATGCATACGTACCCTCCACCCATATAGCAAAATTCCAAAGTCTGAAAATAAAGGGTAGGTTAATTCTAGACCCTCTTAAGGAATTCACAATATAAGAGAACAGTTGTTTTCAGATCATGAGGAATATAACATTAACATTGCTCAGTTTGCCTTACAGCTAGGTACTTTGTGCTAGCATCCACAGATAAGGGATACTATTCATCGTTTGTTTTTCTAGGTCTGTGTTACTTCACTTAACATAATATCTTCTAGCTCCATCCATTTACCTGCAAATTTCATGATGTCATCTTTGTTTACCACTGCATAGAACTCCATTGTGTAGATGTACCACATTTTGTCTATCCACTCATCAGTTGCGTAGCATTTGGGTTGATTCCAGCTCTTTAGGTTTATTATATGTAGAACTGTACCATTTGCAAATAAGGATACTTTGACTTCTTCTGTTCCCATTTTTATCTTTTTAATTTCCTTATCTTGTGTTATTCATGTAGTTAAGACTTTAAGGACTATGTTGGATAAAACTAGAGAACATGGACACCCTTGTTTTACACTTGATTTAATGGAAATGCTTTGAGTTTTCCCCCATTTTTTAAATGTTGGATATAGTCTTGCCATATATAGTCTTTTTGTGTGTGTGTTGAAGTATGTTCTTTTTATTTCTAGTCTTCAAGGTTGTTTTCAATTATTGAGGGATATTGAATGTTGTTAAAAGCCTATTCTTCATTTATTGAAATGATCATGTGATTTATGCTCTTGAGCCTATTTATGTGATATATTACATTTATTGATTTTTATGTGTGGAACCAAGCCTGTATCTCTAGAATAAAGTCAACATGATCATAGTGGATCATATTTTGATGTGTTCTTGAATTTTGTTTAGAAGTATTTTATTGAGAATTTTTATATTTATGTTTACCAGGGTGGTTGATCTATACTGTTTTTTTTTTTTTTTTTTTTTTTTTTAGACAGGGCTCATCGTTGCCTCAGCTAACCCAGAACTTGCTATGTAGGCCTGAATCTCACAGAGATCTGCTTCCCAAGTGCTGCAATTAAAGATGTGTGCCATCATGCCTAGCTGGTCTAAACTTTAAAAATTTTGTTATTTTTATTTTTAAAATATTTTATTTACTTATTTTTAATTACTTGTATATGTGTCTGTGTCTGTGTCTGGGGATATGCATGTGAGTGTAGGTGGTCACCAAGGCCAGAGAGCTTATCAGATCCCTAGAGCTGGTGTTTATAGGTGCCCAATGTAAATCCGGTAACCAAACTTTGGTCCTCTGCAACTGCAGCAGATACTCTTAACTGCTGAGCCATTGGTCCAGCTCCTATAATTTGTGGGGTGTGTGTGTGTGTGTGTGTGTGTTTGTGTGTCTTTATCTGGTTTTCATCAGGATAATCCTGGATTCATAAAAAAAGTTTGTTAGTCTTTTTTACCTTTTCTATTTTATGGAGTAGTTTGAGAAACATTGGTAGTCTTTCTCGAATGGTCTGCTAAATTTTAACATTGAATTTATCTGTGTCTTGGTTTATTTAGTCAGAAAACTTTTTAGTGCCTGAAAGCTGTTGCTTGTTACTGATATGTTTAAATTGTTTACCTCAACTTGGTTTAATTTTGGTAAGTGATCTACATCTAGAAAGTCATCCCTTTCTTTTAGATTTTCCAATTTAGTGGAAAGAATTTAAAGCATGTCCTAATGACTTTCTGAATTTCATTAGGATCTGTTGTATCTCTCTTCTCTTATTTTGTTACTTTGTATCTTCTTTTTCTTTATTTTGATTCATCTGGCTAAGAGTTTGGTAATCTTATTTGCATTTTGAAAGAACCAACTCTGTTTCATTGATTCTTTGTACTGTATTTTTCATTCTCATTTCATTCATTTCTCTCTTCCTCATAATTGGTTCTTTTCACTTACTGATTTTGGTTTAGCTTGTTCATACTTTTCTAAGGCCTTAAGGCACATGTTAAGCTATTGTTTTGTGATCGCTGACTTTTCAGTGCAGGCTCTTGAAGCTAGATCTTACCTCTTTGGGTTGTTTTCATTGCATGCTATAGGTTTTGGTTTGATATGTTTTCATTTTCATTCACTTCTAGGAATTTTTTAATTGTCTGAGAATTTCATATGTGGATGTTTTCAGCCAGTCCACCCCCATTGCCTTCCCTCCAATCACTCCCCACTTCCTCCCCCAGCTACTTTCCCTGCCCAGTTTCATTTGCTCTTTATAAAAACTCACTGAGTCCACTTAGTGCTGCCAGTATGTGCCTGAGTGTAGGGGAAAACTGACTTTCCTTTCCCTAGTAGCTATCAATTACCAATAGCTTCTCAGCCAGCAATGAGACTACACCAGCCCCTCTCCATCAATGCTGGGATCTTGGCTGGCTTAATCTTGTGCAGTCTTATTCCTGCAGTCACAGCTATGATTTCATATGAGCAATAGCATTGTCATGTACAGAAAACACCATTTCACTGCTGTCATCCACTACTTCTGGCTCTTACAAACTTCCTATCCCCCTCTTCCATGATGACTCCTGAGCCTTGGGAAAGATGTGATATAGATGTCCTATTTAAGGCTAAACACACTGTAGAATTCTATGCACATTGGCCAGTTAAAGACTCTTCTCTGATGAGGGTTGAGAGATGCACCAATTGATGGGTATAACAATAAGTATTTAGGGTATAATACAGTCCATTTAGCTGAACAGTGATGGTAGGTTCTATCCTAAGGCTTATCAACTATCCAGCCATAGGTTCTTTGTCCAGTTAACAGTACCAGGCATGAGTTTTGTCTTTTCTACTAATAGGCCACTATTACACCAATGGACATATCTTACCTTTCCTGTCATTATGATAGTTCTCAGGGTTCTCACACACATATACATTTAACATCTAGATGTTTCTTAAGAACTTTTGATCAATTATATAATTTGACTCCAATGTTTCTCTATTTTTTGGGGGGGGTCAGGGTGACAAAATACCCCATTCTCTTTGTGAGAGTAGGTTATTGAAATCACCCACTATTACTGTGTTGGGGTTAATCTGTGTCAGTAGTATTGTTTTAAAAAATAGGTGCATCTATGCTCGGTGCATATGCTTAAAATTATGGTTGTTCCCTTAGTTAGTATTAAGTAATCTTCTTTATTTCTTTGAGTAATTTGATTTGAGGTCTATTTTTCAGATATTAAGTAGTGAAACCAGCTTAATTTCTAGTACCATTCATTGGAATACCCTTTTTCTTCCTTTCATCCTAAGGTACGTCTGTCTTTGACGGGGAGGTGCATTTCTTTTTTTTTTTAATTTTTTTATTAATTTTATTTATTTCTGTATGTGTATGAATGTACTGTCTGCGTGCAAGTTTGTGCACCCGTGTTGTGCAATGCTACGGAGGTCAGAAGAGGGTGTCAGATTCCCTTGGAACTGGAGTTCTCCTGGAATTGGAGTTTCAGATGGTTCTCGGCCGCCACGTGGGTGCTGGGTATTGAACCTGGGTCCTCTGCAAGAGCGGTTGGCATTCTTAACCGCTAGGCCATCTCTCCAGCCTGGGGAGGCGCATTTCTTAGTGACAACAAGTTGATGGATTCTGTTTTTAATTCAATCTGTTAGGCTGTGACTTTTGATTAGGGAACTATTGACATTCAGAGTTATTATTGAAAGGTGTGTATCAATTTTTGCTATTTTGATTTTTAAGTGTTTGATGTCTTCCTAGTCCTCTTTTTCTTAACTACTATTCTAACATGGTTTCTTTCCCAAAGCCTTTTGGATGTGTTTATTTATTTTCTTTGGTCTGAAGGATTCCTTCAAGTACCTTCTGTAGAGCTGGCTTAGTGGTTATGAATTCCTTTGGCCTGTTATTATTCCAAGAAGTTATTCTTTCTCTTTTAGTCATGACAAATAATTTTGCTGAGTATAGTAGTCTGTAGTGCCAGTTATCTTCAGAATCTGAGATACATCATTTTAAGCCCTCTTGGTTCTTAAAATTTCTTTCAACAAATCTGCTGTTATTCTGATGTGCTTGCTTTTATATGTAACTTGCAGTTTTTCTCAGCTTTCAATATACTTCGTTTTTTGGTGTTTTAACTAATATGACATGGGGAGGTCATTTTCTGGTCTTGTTAAGTGTTCTAAATGCCTTCTATGACTGGATAGGCATTTCTTTCCTTAGATTTGGGAAATTTTTTGGCTTTGATTTTATTTTTTAGTTTTATCCTTTTTTTTTTTTGGTATTTTTGTAACAGGGTCTCCTTTTAGTAACAGTTCTGGGAGCCTCTCTCGTAGCACAGGCTGGCCTGAAACCACAGAGATCCACATACCTGCGCCACGGCTGGCTTTGATTTTTTTTTTAAATAAAAAATGTTTTCTTTTTATTTTTTTTTTTCGAGACCAGGGTCTCCCCGTAGCCCCAGCTGTCCTGGAAACACACTCAGACCAGGCTGCACTTTAAACTCAAAAAGATCCAACCTGCACTCTGCCTCCCAAGTGCTAGGATTAAAAAAAAAAAAAAAGTGAAACCATGTTATTTTTATTTTTTTTTAAATTTATTCTTTTCTTTTTTTTTTCTTTTTTTTTTTTTGGTCTTTTCAAGACAGGGTCTCCCTGTAGCCCCAGCTGTCCTGGAACTCGTTCTGTAGACCAGGCTGGCCTTGAACTCACAAAGATCCGCCTGCCTCTGCCTCCCAAGTACTAGGATTAAAGGCGTGCGCCACCACGGCATGAAATGTTTTCTATGCCTTAAGAATAAAATTAAAATCCATGCTTTGTGGATTTTGCCTTTTTCACAGGGGCCCATTGATCTTGAATGTTTTGTTCATACATTCTTACTTATTTTTCTCTGTAATTTTCTGTTCCAATTCCTCTACCTTCTCTTCAAACCCTTTTATCATGTCCTCTAATCGATTCATTCTATAGATGAGGCTTTCAGTGGATGTTTTTGTTTGACTTATTAAAATTTTCATTTCTAAAGCCGGACGTGGTGGCGCACGCCTTTAATCCTAGCACTTGGGAGGCAGAGGCAGGTGGATCTTTGTGAGTTCAAGGCTAGCCTGGTCTACAGAGTGAGTTCCAGGCCAGCTGGGGCTACAGGGAGACCCTGTCTCGAAAAAGACAAAAAATTTTCATTTCTAGGATTTCAGGGTTTTTTTCCAGTATATCTATGTCTTTATTGGATTTCAGTTTTATAACCCATGTTAGCTTATTTCATTCAGCTATTTGTTTGTGTTCTCTTGGAATTTATTCAAGAGTTTGTTTTTGTCTTCTGATCTTTGGTGTGCTTACAATCATTCTTTTGAATTCTTTGTGATTTCATCTAATTTACTGTCATCGGAGGCCATCACTATGGTACTAGTAATTTTTAGAGGAGTCATGATACCTTGATTTTTCACATTTCTTGTGTTTTTGTATTGTGATTTGTATATCTGGAGTTACATCATTGGTTGCACTTTAAAATTTTGATCACCATTATTCTTTCAGAGGAGGTGTTTGCAATATTCAAAAGGGTAGTATTAAGTTGTAGTAGAGTTGAGATGTCATTTTCTTCTGAAAATTATTGTTTGAGGCACCAGGCTCAATCTCTAGCACTCCTCTGAGAATAGAGTACTATTTATAAAAGTATCACTATTAAAATGTAGTGCCATTGTGAAAATACAAATAAAAAAGCCATCACCCTTTAAACACCAATCAACTTAGGAAATAAAGGAACATTAATAGGAATGTGGACATCAGGGTGTTAGTTACTGTGGGTACGAGTGGAAAAAAAATGAGTAGAAAAGACTAGTGATTAATATTGGATTGACAGAAAAAAGTAGAGGAGGGAAAAGCAAGTAGAAGTGGAAGCAAGAGGGGAAAAGCATGTGAGAGTGGTTAAGAGCACTGGCTGCTTTTGCAGAGGACCTGAGTTCAATTCCCAGCACCCACATGGCAGCTAACAACCATTTGTAATTCTAGCTCTAGGGGAATACAACACCCTCTTCTGACCTCCATGGGTATTACATGACATGGTATACTTGCACGTATGCAGACAATAAACTCATGCACATAAAATAAAAAATAAAATATTTTAAAAGAAATGCATTCAGATAGTCTAAAATAGCCCCAGCTTTCAGGAGGCTGAGACATGGAGTCACTGCCAACCAGATCAGCTCATGTTTTTTGCAAAAAGTCTATCCAAAGGAAAATGAAAAGAATGAAGAGAAGAAAAAAGACAAAAAGAATATATATGTGTATATATATATATATCTATATATATATATATATAGAGAGAGAGAGAGAGAGAGATAGAGAGAGAGAGATCAGAGTATAACAGAACAGATAGATGTGGCCTGCTAAATTATTGACACAGTATTAAATAAAATAGGAAGACATATAGGAAACCTTGATGGAAGTTCTTACCTGCTTGCTGAGGTCTTGATTCTTCCTGGGATGTTTCTTCCTGGGATCCTAGATTCCCAATAGGCCCTTCAGAATTCTTTTGTAAAGATGGGGTACAGAGGCAGTTCCCATCAGCCAGTGGTCCTTCACAGATTGAGTAGCAATGCTGCTCATTCCACTGGAGGACACTTTAGGAATCTGGTTGAAAATGCTAGTTCTGCTCCTGGGTGGTCCTTCAAGTGTTCTTGTTGCCAGCAGAGTCTGGATCCTGCCAGGTTTCTACTTTGCTGAATGCTACATGTGGTTCTGATAAAAAATTCTTCCCTACAGTCTACAGGAATCTATTTCAGTTTTATTTATATTTGTAAGTCTAGGTATATAAAGCCAAAAGAAAACAGTTGTTAAATATCAGACATATAGGTTGTAGAGATGGCTCAGGAGTTAAGAGCACTGGCTGCTCTTGCAGAGGACCCAGGTTTGATTCCCAGCACTCACGTGGCAGTGCACAATTGTCTATAACTCCAGTTCCTGGGGATCTGATGCTATCTTCTGGCCTCCATAGGCTGCACCTTGTTGTACGCTTACATATATGCAGGCAACACATCATGCACATCAAATAAAAAATAAAATTATTAAAAAATTTTAATGTATACTTTGTATTGAATTTTTGTTCACTTTATACAAAACAGCTTAATCATCTTTATACCCCTTTCCCCATCTGCACCCTCCCATAACCTGCTCCAACCAGATTTCATGCATTCTGTCATATATGTTAAGTTCTGTTAAGTCAAGTTAATATACCCAGACATCTCTTAGTTCAAGTTCATCCCCTGGGGTCTAATCGGCCTATTTAGAGACTCTCCCTTAAAGAAGATCAACTCTCCCTCACCTGGCGTCAACTAGCTGCCAACAGTTCTTTGGCTAAGGTTGGGGCCTGCTGCCCATTTCCTCAGTTCTATGCTGGGTTTTTGTCTGTTTTGAGTTTGCATGGATCTTGTGGATGCTGTCACCACTGCTGTAGGTTCATATGTACAAGGTCCAAGGAGCCTGTAGGATCCTTATTTCCATATGGTCATGCACCTCCTTCTCTGGCTCATATAATGTTTCTGTCCCCTTTTCTTCAAAGTTCCCTGAGCCCTGGGTGAAGTTTAATATAGAGTCCTGTCCAGAGACCCACACTCAGCAAACTCTTAATTCTCAATGCTTTGGCCATGCGTAGCCTTTTGTGTTCATTGCTTTTGCAACAGATGGAGACCATTACAAAGTTACACAACTGGTTACACACAGAGAATAAATGTCTGTGAGATGCCCAACCCTAAGAGACATACCTACAATGGAACCTCTACACCTAAGGCTCATAGAATATAGTCGAAGAAGGGGTAGAGAGAATGCCAATGCATCTCTCAACACTCGTCAATAAAATATTTTTAAAATTTATTATTTATTTATTTATTTATTTATTTATTTATTTATTCTTGTGTATGAATGTACTGTCTGCATGTAGGTTTGTGCACCTGTGTCGTGCAATGCTGCAGAGGTCAGAAGAGGGTGTCCGATTCTCCTGGAACTGGAGTTCTCCTGGAATTGGAGTTACAGACGGTTCTCAGTCACCATGTGGGTGCTGGGGATCGAACCTGGGTCCTCTGCAAGAGCAGTCAGTGCACTTAACCGCTAGGCCATCTCTCCAGTCCCAATATTTTTTGAAAAGAATCACATAGACACATACACACACACACACACACACACACTCATGCACACACCATTATCATAATCAGAGTCAACATCATTCGTAAAGAAATTGATGATTTTGTTACTATGCCTAAAGAATAGTTTTTTTTCTTTATGTGGCTTTGAGTCTATAGAGATTTTTGATTTTATGTCTTGATGTGTTTTACATGGAAATTTTTTATCTCTTCTGATTTTCTTTCAAGTCTTGGATTCTAGTTATGTGGATGTTACATATTGTTGCTCTATGTGTTTCTTTCTCTATTTTTTCTGCTATCTGCCCATTTTGGGTATTTTTTTTCTGACTTTTCTTCCAGTTATTGATTCTCTCTTAGACAATATCTAATCTGAAACTTTTCAGTTAGTGCATTTTTTTAGTTCTAGAGTTTATTTTATTAGAATTTTATTTATTATTTTTATTTTAGTGCATAAGTATATTGTCTGCTTGTATGTAAGCACACCCATATCATGCAGTGCCTGTGGAGATCAGAAGAAGGTGTTGGATCTCCTGGAACTGGAGTTACAGATTGTCGTTAGCCATCATGTGGGTGCTGGGAATTAAACCCATGTCTTCTGCCAGAGCAGATGGTGCTCTTAACAACTGAGCCATCTCTCTAGCCTACATTTACTTTTTAGAACTAAAAACTAGTTTCCATTTTTGCTAACTTATCTTTGTTTTTATTTCTTTGAACATATTAAGAGTATTTATTTTCCTAGCATTTTGCTATGAGAAATTCCAAACATGGAAAAGCTGAAATAATTTTTTTAACGATCATTTACCTATCACCTATAGGTTATCATTAAGATTTCACTATACTTTAAAGAACACATATCTATTTATAGACATCAAGGACAATTATTTTAGTTAGGTACAATGGTACATGCCTATAACAACAGAACCCAGGAGAATGAGGAGGAAGATTTTAAGTTTGAAGACAGCATGAATGATATACTTCCAGGCTAGACTTGTCTTCAGCCCCTATTTGTGGGTATTTTTTTAATTTTTATTTTTTTCATTATCCAATTAAAAATATTTTTTTTGTTTTTATTGATGTTTTGTGTATTTCAGACATAATTTTTCAATTCAGTTCAGGCATATTCCCTTTTCCTTTTCCCCCACCTCACCCCAGATCATGCATTCTACTATAACTGTCCTGCATCTTTCTCTCAGTCTTTTTTTATGCTTAGAAATTCACATTTTCCTCCATTAATTTTATATTACTCTAAAATATGGATACATACTCTCCACCCATATACAGTAATTACAGAGTCTGAAAATAAGTGGTGGGTGGATTCTAGAGCCCATTGAAAGATTTATATTATAACAGTTGCTTTTAGAAAAACAGAAATATAACAATAATGTTGTTCAGCTTGCCTTTCATCTGGGGGGATTTGGTGTTAGCATCCACAAATGAGGGAAACCTTCACTGTTTGTCTTTCTGGGACTGTGTTACTTCATTTAGCATAATGGCTTTGAGCTCCATCCATTTACCTGCAAAGTTCATAATGCCATCTTTCTTTACCACTGAATAGTAATCCATTGTGTAGATGTACCACATTTTTTTCATCCACTCGTCTGTTGAGGGGCATTTGGATTGGTTCCAGCTCTTCGCTATTGTGAAGGGAGCTGCAATAAACATGGATGTGCATGTATCTTTGCAATAGGATGAGTCTTTTGGGTATATACCCAGGAGTGGTATGACTGGGTCAGGTGGTAGGCTCATTTTGAGTCTTTTAAGGGTTCTCCACACTGCTTTCCATAGTGGTGTATGAGTTTGCATTCCCACCAGCAGTGGATGAGTGTCCCCCTTTCCCCACAACTTCTCCAGCATCTGTCCTCTTTTGTTTTCTTGATCTTTCAGAGTGAGATGATATCTGAGTGGTTTTAATTTGCATTTCCTTAATTATTAATGATGTTGAACACTTTTTAAGATGTTTCTCAGCCATCTTTAATTCCTCACTGGTGAAGTCTGTTCAGCTTTTTACTCCATCTTTTGAGTAGGTCATTTGTTTGCTTCTTTGTTTTTTGAGTAGTTTATCTATTCTTGACGTTAATGCTCTGTCTGATGTATCAGTAGTAAAGATTTCCTCCCACTCTGTGGGTTTTCTCTTCACTTCCTTGATTGTTTCTATTGCTGTACAGAAGCTTTTGAGTTTGATGAGGTCCCACTTGTCGACTGTTGACCTTATTTCCTGTGCAGCTGTTGTCTGATTTAGAAAGTCTTTTCCTACATCTATGTCTTGTAGGCTGTTGCCAACTTTTTCTTCTATCACCTTCAGGGTTTCAGGTTTTAGGTTGAGATCTTTGATCCATTTGGAGTTAATTTTTGTACAGGGTGAGAGGTAGGGGTTTAATTTTGTTCTACAAATGGTGATCCAATTTTTCAGCACCATTTGCTGAAGATACTATCCTTCCTCCATTGAGGTTTTTTTGCCATTGAGGTATTTTGTCAAATATGAGGAGGCTGAAATTGTATGAGCTCAAGTTTGGATCTTCAATTTTGTTCCATTGGTCAATGGATCTGTTTTTGTGCCATTACCAGGCTGTCTTTATGACTATGGCCCTGTAATATAGTTTGAAGTCTGGTAGAGCAATCCCTCCCTCTATTGCATTTTTCACTCAGGATTGCTTTAGCTATTCGGGGTCTTTTGTTTTTCCATGTGAATTTAAGGACTTTTTCCAAGTCTGTGAAGAAGCTCATGGGGATTTTGATTGGGATTGTGTTGAATCTGTATATCAGCTTGGGTAAAATGGTCATTTTTAGTATATTAATTTTTCCAGTCCATGAGCATGGGAGATATTTCCATCTTTTGATGTAATTTTCAATCTTTTTCTTCAGGGGTTTAAAATTTTTGTTGTAGAGGTCTTTGGTGTCTTTGGTTAGGTTTGTTCCCAGGTATCTTATTATTTTTGAGGCTATTGTGAGTGGGAAGGTCTTCTTATATTCCTTCTCCACTTGTTTATTGTTGGTGAAGAAAGGCTACTGATTTTTCGAGGTTAATTTTGTAGTCTGCCACTTTACTAAAATTCTTAATAATTTCTAGAAGTTTTCTGGTGTAGTTTTTAGCATCCCTTAGGTAAACTATCATATCATCTGCAAAAAGGGATAGCTTAACTTCTTTTTTGATTAGTACTCCTTTAATTTCCTTCTCTTGTCTTATTGCCCTAGCAAGTGTTTCAAGCACTATGTTGAAGTGGAGTGGTGATAAGGAGCAGCCTTTAAGTTCCTGCCTTTAAGGGAAATGGTTCCAGTTTTTCTTCATTTAGGATGATGTTGGCAGTGGGTTTGCTATATATGGCTTTGATCATGTTGAAGAATGTTCCTTTCAGTCCTGTTCCCTCTAGGACTTTAAACATGAAGGGATGCTGGATCTTGTCAAAGGCTTTTTCTGCATTAATTGAGATGATCCTGTGATTTTTGTCTTTTAGTCCATTTATGTGTTTTATGATATTTACTGATTTACATATGTTGAACCATCCCTGCATCTCTGGTATGAATCCAACTTGATCGTGATGGATGATCTTTTTGATGTGGGTCTGTATGCAATTTGCAAGTATTTTGTTGAGAATTTTTGCATGTATGTTCATTAGTAAGATGGGTCTATAGCTTTCTTTTTTGCTTGTATCTTTGCTTGGTTTTGGTATTAGAGTGATGCTGGTTTCATAGAAGGAGTTTGGGAGAATTCCGTCTGTATCATATGCTTGGGCATTAGCTGAGCCTCTACATCATCTTTCTTTTCTTCCTTTAGCCCTGAGACAGTTTGGATTCCTTCAATTGCTTCTACAAAGGTTTCTCTCTTGCTTCTGGACGGTAACACAGACCAGCAGAGTCAGATTTCTCCCTTGTTCCTGGGCATCCCTTTTAAGTTTCCTAAACAGTGTTTCAGCTGCTAACAAAAGAAGTCAAGAGATAAAAGCACTCTCCTAAGATTACCTTCCACATCCTTTAGTTTTTAATTTAGACTAAGTTGAAAGAGACAAGAGTACACCTGGACGGTAACAAAAGGTTTGAAGAACAAAAATAACTATGAATTTGTTTTCAACAGCCAACAAGGGAAAGTCACATGAGTCTTGATGTGATCTGTCAGAAAAAAAAAAAGTAAAGACCCAACTAGCCAGAGATATCAAGAGATTACAATTCACATTTAGATTAACATTAATTTCTCCATAACAATAATAACAAGAAAGGAAATGTGGGTGTGATATAACCCTTAAAAAAAGTAAAATCTTCTTACCCGCTGGGCCATCTTGTTCAACAAAGTCATGTTCACAGCCTGAGACCAACACCATTCAAAGGTGGGCAGCCCACGCCATCCCTCTGGCCAGGTTCTTTTACAGCGGCTTCCATGCCATTTATAAATGCTCACTGTCCACAGAATCGACATCGCTCACCCTCCCATCTTCACACAAAGGACGGAGGACAGCTTCCAAACACTCCGAGGCTGCCTCCAAGCTTGGCCCATTATCTCTAAAACTACTTCCATTCCTGCCAGTTTCCTCTGCCCTCCTCACCACGCCCCCATCTCCCACGCCACTTTCTTCCCACATTTCTAATCTCCACGTGCAAATCTGGGTAGTGGAGTTTTATTCCTGGGACTGAGAACCCTCCATTTTTGTCCACATTGTTTTTCAGGTCTGCTACATACAAGACATCACACACAGAAGTCTATATCTAGTTATATGATGTGATAGTGCGCGTCTGTGCTAGTTATCTATATGCACATAATTGAGAGGAGAGCTAGGCTATTACACGGCTATATATGCAAATAGTTTGGGTTGTTGTTCTGGCTCGGAGGGCACTGCTTGACACATGATTTAGAGTCTTCGCGTCTTTGGCCTGGAAATACCCATTACACCAGGCTAGCCCTCTGTCTTCGAATAGAGATCCATCTTCCTCTGCCGCTGCCGCTCAAGTACTGAGATCGAAAGTTTGCACCACCACAACCAGCGTTTTCTCTCTGTTTTAAAGCCAACATTTCAAACATTTTTACCATATTCCAAAGCAGTAAACTCAATAAAGAATAAAGAAATTATTGAAGCCAGGTTGGTGGCGGCATCGCCTTTAATCCTAGCCCCTACGAGGCAGAAGACAGGTAGTTCAAAGCTAGCCTGTGTACAGAGTGAGTTCCAGAGCCAGCTGGAGCTACAGGGAGCCCTGTCTCAAAAAGACACCACCAAAAAAAGAGAATAATACGATGAGTAATCATTAGGTGCGCTTTTAAGGATATGGCGTGTATGAATTAATGCTACGGATGAACACGGTAATGTACTGTCTGCAATGAAGTCTGTGCACCCGTGTCGTGCAAATGCACGGAGGTCATGAGAGGGCATTGGATTCCCCACTGGAACTGGAGTTTCTCCTGGATTGGAGTCTCAGACGGTTTCTCATGCAGCCTTGTGGGTGCTGGGGATGGAACCAAGGGTTTCCTGCACGAGTGGTAAGCGCTCTTACCGCTAGACCATCCCTCCAACCCCAAGGATATAGAAATTATTTTACCAACTCTCATCAAATCAAGTTTTTATAACTGTTACTAATAGATCAATACTTAAGAAAAACCTTTAAAAAAAAAAATTTGAAGCGGGCGTGTCGCAGCATTTCAGCCTTTAATCCTAGCACTTGGAGGCAAAGGCAGGTGATGTCTTTGTGAAGTCAGGCCAGCCTGGTCTACAGTGGAAGTTCCATTGAGGCTAGCTGGGGCTCAGGGAGACCTGTCTCGAAAAGAGCAAAAAAAGAAAAAAAAACCTTACTGTTTATAACAAAAAAATCAGGGTATTAGTTTTATTTCTAGTATTGAATTTTGACCTTAAAAATTTTAATAACTTTAATAAATCACCTTCAATTATAACCAAATCCACTGTTCTTTGCATTTAATTTTCAACAATCTTTCACAGCCACCGCTTTACTCTTCTAGCGAGGCTCCCATCCATTCTATTTTGGAACAATCTGTATCTTACCATACAAACTTCCTCTCATCCAATCCATTGTTCTTCTTCTATAACTTTTACAAAAACTTTCTTATACTTCTAACTTTTACCTTTTTCCAAAATCTACTTGAAGTATTTTATTCATTAATTTTTATTGTTTTTAAAATACTTTTATGTTTGGTTGTTTTCATTCATTATCTTTCAGGTCCTTTAGACACATTCCCCCTTCCATGCCCCACCCAGCCTGTGTCATGCCTTCTGCCATACATCGTCTTGCATCTTTCTCTCCATCTTCCAAAGTTTTCCCCAGAGCTTGGTTGTTTTGAGGGTTCACGAATCTTCGATTCTTTAACCCAGCCTTACATGTTATTCCCTCCCCTATTATTCTTTCAACAAATGCCTAATATAATTGTCACATATGCATCCAAAATTATACCTCTGGGATGAACTGGTATGTTAATTTCCAAAAATTGTTTAAGGGAATTCACATTTCCACCCTGTTTACTTTTATTTACCTGAAATATAATTACATACCATTCCACCCAATATACAGGTTTAAATTACGAGTCTGAAAATTAAGTGTAGGTTGAATTCTAAGAGCCCATTAAGAGACTTTACATTATAACACATAGTTACTTCAGATAAAAGAAATATAACAATAATTTTGTTCAGTTTGCTTACAACTGGGATTTGATGTTAGCATCCTCAAATGAGGAAACCATTCACCATTTGTTTTTCTCAGACAGTGTTAGCTTCACTTACATAATGGCTTCTTTTTAAAGAGTTCTATTTCAGTAAAAGTGGTCTAGAAATGTTGGGGACCACAAGAGGATTAAGCTTCACTTGTTTTTGAGGGTCCTTAATCTCTAAGAACCACTTAGTTTTCTGAAAGGATGCTAAACAGAACCACTGTAGGGATGGTAAACTCTAAATTAGAGTCTAAATAGAGAGAAGGGAGGATTGTATGAGACTCCTCATTTTGGGTAGTAAACCAAAGAAAGAGATCTATCTGAGAATAAAGGTAAACCCCAAACTAGACCTTCACAGACCTCCATCTCTGAGTTAGACTGGGTAGTCCATTGTCCTATGCCCACAGACATTCTGTCAAAAAAAAAAAGTAAGTCTTCTCATGCGAGGAATTAACATCATATATGCTTCAAATTATTTTAAAACCTTAGTAAATAAGTCAGACACACAATAGAACTTTAAATTTTTATTTATCATCATTATTTTATTTTGAATGGTGTTTTTTTTTTACTATAATTTTTGATGTATAGTTTTTTGTGTGTATTGTGTCCCAACCTAGGGCTAGAAGAGAGGTCAGAATCCCTGGGAACTGGAGTTATAAACATTGTTAGCCACAGTCTGTTAAAGTGCCTGGGATTGTGAACTCCAAAAAAACCCATGTCTTTCTGCAAAGAACAGCCATGTGTCATTAACTGGCCTGAGCATCATCTTTCCAGCCAACCATTAAACTTTTTTGTTTTTTATGTTTTTGCTTTTTCAAGACAGGGTCTCCCTGTGGCTCCAACTGTCCTGGAACTCAACTCTGTAGACCCAGGCTAGCCTTGAAACTCACAGAGATCGCCTTCCTAGCCTCCTGCTCCCAAGTGCTAGGATAAAGGTTACTGTGCCACCACAGGCCCCCACCTAAAACTAAATTTTTTTTTAAAAAAATAACCATAAATAAAGAGTCAGATGCATACACAGCACAACACCAGCATGCACCAACACTCATGGAAGGGTGAGGGAAGACTTCCCAGTTGTCCTGCACAAAAACAGCTGCAAAAGACCAGGTGAGCCCTGCCCGACTGGGTGCTGGCAACCCTTGTGTCCCATAGAGCGCTGGTATTGCCTGCGAGGACATTCCAAACCTTTCAGGTTCCTAGTGTGCAACGTGGGCAGAGTCAAATGCACACACAGCACAACACCAGCATGTCCCAGCTTGTACGTTGAGTTGGCCAACAGGGTATAGCAAGCTCCACCCCAGCTGGGGGAGTGTGTTGCAGAGGATCTAGCGAGTGCAGTATAGTGAATATAGTCTGTGCAGCAATGTTGAGGCACTTAGAACCCAAAGAAACAAATAAACAAACAAATCCACATGCCAAAGACACACACACACAAAAATAACCCACAATGGGAAAGCTCATAATAAATCCACACCGAACTCTACCAACCCTTCGAAGATTTTCTGAAGTGTTGGTTTTCTTAGACATGTATTCTTTCATCTTTGTTATGGCGTGAACATCTTCTTTCTCTTTCAACTATAATTGATCTTTTTGCTGGGTATAGTAGTCTGGGTTGTCATCTAAAGTCGTTTAGTTCTGGGATACTTTGGTCCATTTCTTCTAGCTTTCACAGTTGCCAATCAAAGACAGAGGAAAGGAGCAACTATCCTTAAGAATTAAAGAGAGAAAGCAACAAAATCATATACAGAGTAAATACAAACCTAGACCAAGAATGCAAATAAAAAAAAAAAAAAGCTGGGCGTGGTGGTGCATGCCTTTAATCCTAGCACTTGGGATGCAGAGGCAGGTGGATCTTTGTGAGTTCAAGGCCAGCCTGGTCTACAGAGTGAGTTCCAGGACAGCTGGGGCTACAGGAGACCCAGTCTCAAAAAGACCAAAAAAAAAAAAAAAAAAAAAAAAAAGGTAAAAGGGAAACACACATCTCTAAAATAAATAACCTTAAATACTAAATGGTCTAAAACTCCCAAATCAAAAAGCATAGACTGGGAGAATGGATTAGGAAACTGAATCCTTCTATATGCTCTTTACAAGAAACCCATTTCACCCGCAAGGACAGACATCTTAGAGTGAAAGGATGGAAAAAAATATTCCAAGTGAATGGTACCAAGAAACAAGCAGGAGTGGCTATTCTGATATCAGACAAAATAGATCTCAAAGTAAAATTAATAAGAAGAGACAAAGAGGGGCCATTACATCCTGGTCAAAGGAACATGAACCATGAAGACTTCACAATCTAAATGTTTATGCACCAAACTCGTGCACCAAACTTTTATAAACACACTGTCTGCAGGACCTCAAGACACAGATTAATCCTAACACACTAGAAGTGGGAGATTTCACACCCCATTGAGCCCCTTGGATAGATCAACAGGACAAAAAAAATAACAGAGACACATCGAACTACAATAACCAAACACCAATGGACCTCATAGGCATCTACAGAATATTCCACCAAACACCAGGAATATACTTTCTACTCCAGCACTCATGGTATATTCCTCCAAAACGACCACATACTGGGCACAAAAGCACCTCAACAAATACAAAAGGATAGAAATTATTCCATGAATTCTATCAGACCACAGTGCAATAAAGCTCAATATGAACACCAGAATACATCCAACTAGCTACAAGAACACATGGAGACTAACAACACAATCCTGAGTAATGAATGGGTCAGGGAAGAAATAAAGAGTGAAATAAAAGTATTCATGGGAACTGAATGAAAAAGACAACACAAACACAGCAAAACAGGTGGGATAATTTAAAAAGCAGTCTTGAGAGAAATTTGTAGCCCTAGTGCCCACATCAAAAAAAAACAGAAAAGGGAACAAATAAATGATCTAACACGCAGCTAAAAACACTTGAGAGACAACAACAAATGAACCCTAAACCCAACATACAGGAAGAAATAACAAAAATCAGAGCAGAAATCAATGAAATAGAAACAAAGAAAACTATACATAGAATCAACGAATCCAAAAGCCAGTTCTTAAAAGATAAACAAAATAGACAGCCTCTAGCCCAGTTAACCAAAGAGAGAGAGAGAGAGAGAGAGAGAGCAACTCCAAATCAATAGTATTTGATTGAAAGGGAAAATATCACAACAAAAGAAAAGATCAAGACAACAACATACAGGAATGCTTCGAAAACCTATACTCACTAATTTTGAAACCCTAAAGAGAAATGATGAATATCTAAAATCCTGGGAACGACAAAGCTTAACCAAGAAGAGATGACAGTTTAAACAGAACCCATAATATTTGAGGAAATTGAAGATTAATAAAAAAACCTCCCAACTAAAAAAAGCCCAGGCCCAATGGTTTCACAGAAGAATTCTACAAAACATTTAAAGAGGTCCTACAATCATTGCTACTAAAACTGTTCATGGGGCTGGAGAGATGGCCTAGCGGTTAAGAGCACCGACTGCTCTTGCAGAGGACCCGGGTTCGAACCCCAGCACCCACATGGCGGCTGAGAACCGTCTGTAACTCCAATTCCAGGAGAACTCCAGTTCTGGGGGAATCTGACACCCTCTTCTGACCTCTGCGGCATTGCATGACACAGGTGCACAAACCTAACATGCAGACAGTACACTCATACACATAATAATAAAATAAAAAAATAAAATAAAATAATAAATTTTTTTAAATGTTCAGAAGGATACAGACGAATCTCTCCAACCCTTCTATGAACCGATCACTCTAATACCAAAAACAAGCAAAGATACAAGCAAAAGAAGAAAGCTATAGACCCATCTACTAATGAACATAACATGCAAAAAATTCTCAACAAAATACTTGCAATTGCCAATACAGACCCACATCAAAAAAGATCATCCATCACGATCAATTGGATTCATACCAGAGATGCAGGGATGGTTCAAACTATGTAAATCAGTAAATATCATAAAACACATAAATGGACTAAAAAGAAAAAATCACAGGATCATCTCAATTAATGCAGAAAAAAGCCTTTGACAATATCCAGCATCCCTTCATGTTTAAAGTCTAGAGGGAACAGGACTGAAAGGAACATTCTTCAAACATGATCAAAGCCATATATAGCAAACCCACTGCCAACATCATCCTAAATGAAGAAAAACTGGAACCATTCCCTTAAAGGCAGGAACTAAAGGCTGCTCCTTATCACCACTCCACTTCAAATAGTGCTTGAAACACTTGCTAGGGCAATAAGACAAGAGAAGGAAATTAAAGGAGTACTAATCAAAAAAGAAGTTAAGCTATCCCTTTTTGCAGATTGATATGATAGTTTACCTAAGGGATGCTAAAAACTACACCAGAAAACTTCTAGAAATTATTAAGATTTTAGTAAAATGGCAGACTACAAAATTAACCTCGAAAAATCAGTAGCCTTTCTTACCAACAATAAACAAGTGGGAAGGAATATAAGAAGACCTTCCCACTCCAATAGCCTCAAAAATAAAAGAATAACAAACCTAACAAAAAAAAAACACCTACACACAAAAAAATTTTAAACCCCTGAGAAAAAGATTGAAAATTACATCAAAGATGGAAAATCTCCCATGCTCATGGACTGAAAAATAATATACTAAAAATATCCATTATACCCAAGCTGATATAACAGAATCACCACAATCCCAATCAAAATCCCCATGAGCTTCTTCACAGACTAGAAAAAAAAAAAAGTCCTTTATATCACATGGAAAAACAAAAGAACCCCGAATAGCCAAATGGCAATCCTGAGTGAAAAATGCAATAGAGGGAGGGATTGCTCTAACCAGACTTCAAACTATATTACAGGGCCATAGTCTAAAGAACGCCTGGTAATGGCACATCAGAAAACAGATCCATGAAACACTGGAACAAAAATTGAAGATATTGCCACACCTGAGAACAGATCAGTCATATCCGCTTTACCAAGCTTCTTCATCATTTGAAGGTTTTTTTTTTATTTTTTGCCATTTTTATTCTTACATCCTCTCATATTTGACAAAAGAGAGTACACTTTTCGAGAGTGCAAAAAGACTAAAAGAAAAAAGCTAGCCAAATCTAATGTAAGAAGGTGAGCATACATAATCTGCTTAGTCCAAAGGTGGTGACTCGAATAAAATTGGCACTATCACCCAATTTTGTAGTACCACTTAGATACTAAGTAAACCCACTGAGCACTCTGTTTCTGCTGACCCCTGTAATCAATAAATCTCAAACAAAACCGAAAATGGACCAGTACAGTATTCTCATAGCCTAACTAATAACCGTGAAACGCCCTCGGTAGATGGATGATAGATAAAAAGATAAATATTGGCAAAACGAAGCTACAAAGATCTGGTTAGAGCCATAGATGTAGGGAAAGACTTTCTCACAATCATAGCGCTCATCATAACAGCGCACAGGAAATTAATTATCATCAACCAAGAGAGTTCTGACAAAGAGTGCGTGAAGCCTAATTCATCGAAGAACTCTAAATAACTTCTTGTGAGCTATTTTCCAAAGTCGAAGAATGACCTCTCAAGGCAACTTCAATTGGAAGTGACCAAGAAGTCACCTGCACGATGGAAAGTGAAAGGATACGAGATAATGCGGTTAACTTCTTGTATGACTATGTCAGATCAGAGCATTAACGTGCAAGTATTGAATCATGGTATAATACACGTCTTGGGTAAACTAATGTCTGCATAAAAAACAAAGAAGCAAACAAAATTTATCCTAAAACTCGATAAGATAGGAGTAAAAAGCTGTTAATATCTATTGTACTCTCAAACATGATGTCCATGAGAGTTAAACGATGGAGGCTGTAAGAATCTATCTCAATCCAAAGTTGTTTAGAGACCGATCATTAAATATTAAGGAAATTTTGCAAAATAAAACCTTACCTTTCAGATTACTCAAGCATCGGGTTTACAAATTTTCTGCTGAAATAGGTGAAGCATACGAAATAGAGCATGATACCAGGAGGATCAGAGTTGTCTGGAAGGAAGTTTGGTTGTGGGTGAATAACGCAGGGGTGAACTCACTCATTCATACTTACTTGGTGGGTTTGAGGCTGAAAATGGAAGATTGGCAAAGAGCTCCCTCTTATAATAACTATCCACTTCCTACGCCAGAAAAGCAGTGTTGTAGTAACAACCTTGTTAGAAGGAGCTCAAAAAGCTTGATGCACTTATAACCACTGCTATGAGGCCCAAGTCCATTTAACACTTACTGGTTTGTAGATATACCGGGGTCTATAAAGACTCAATCACTATATTGCAAAAAGATACATAACCTACTATTATCATTTGGGTTTTTAATTTTGGCACCCTGGTGTAGTGTTCTTTCCACGTCATCCTAATGACAGTAATAACGATATAGCAATACTGGATCATCCTGAATAAACAAAAAAGGGCACATCCATGCTTAAAAACCCCTAATCAGCTTACGTTAGTGAAGTTATAATAATAGAACAAAAATATGTGGTATCATCCATTTCAACATATTTTCGCCTATCTCTTGACTCCATTAATGCCCCTACAGCAATGGGTAATAGGTATTAGATCGGAACAATCAATAATTGTTAGTAAAAACTTGGGCAGAGGTAAGATAAGATGAGGACAGTGGACCTTGTCACAAAGCCAGTTTATGTCCTGACTCTTAAAGGAGAAAAAGAAATGGTAAGCAGTCAGTCCCTAGAATTGACAATACAGTTGTTAATGGTTTTCTTCTCCTCATATTAGTGGAGGTGCTAAGCGACACAGATAAGTCCTCTAGATGAACAAGGTGCGAGAGGCTGAACCCATTTTGTCAATTATTAAGTATTATGCCATTGATTCATTGCTGTTTTGTTATAATAACTATGAATAGCAACTTCGCTTCATTATATTGTTATTATATAACATATCTTTCAAACCATGGAGGACGGTCAGACCATGTGACCATCTTTCACACCAACAGTGCCTTATTTTTTCTAATGACTCTTGTGTTATCTAGCGCCCATTGTATATTAGTAGGAGATGTGGAAAAAGAGTATCGTACTCTGTTCTATATGATTTAGAGTATTAGTACTTTGGAGTTCCATTAATATAAAAAGGAGTGGTGCGGACAGTTATGTAGAACTGATCGGGGGTGAGTTGAGAAAAGGATATGCCTTATATAGATTTTGATTACCTGACCTTGCGAAATCTACTGACGTTATTCTCAGTGATGAAACAATTTTTTGAGTATGTATGAAAACTAATGGTTTTGTTGGTTTTTGCTGTTGTCTTAGTTGGGTTTGCATTTTTTTTGCTTGTTTTGCCCCTTGTTGTGGTGTGAGTGGATGTTGTAGGAGTTTGAGTTTGTTGTCTCTGAATTTAATTATTAATATTTTATTTAATTAAGTGTATGAGGTTGAATGTGTTCATGCGGGGGGTAGAAGAGGGGTGGCAGATTCACCAGAATGGAGAAAACTGGAACTGGGGTTAAGGACGGTTCTCAGCCCGCCATGTGGTGCTGGGGAACGAACCGTCTCTGCAACAGAGCATGGTGCTTCTTAACGCTAGTGTCATCTCTCCCCAGCCCTCATGAACAAAAATACGTACGCAATGAATTGAGGCACTCTTTAAATATTGTAGAATATCATAAGGGCGAGCTTTTAAAAATTGGAAAAAAATACATCTTCATTTCTCAAATTATTGGGCTGTTTAAACTGTCAATCTCTTCTTGGTTGCTTTGGTGAATCCCAGGATATCAAACATCATTTCTTAGGGTTTCAATTTAGTGGTATGGTTTCGAAGCATCCTGTATTTTGTCTGATCTTTTCTTTGTGTTGAATTTCCTTTCATCACCAAATGATGATTGATTTGAAGTGTCTTTTCTCTCTCTCTCTCGTCTTTGGTTAACTGGGCTAGAGGTCTGCTATTTTGTTTATCTTTCAAAACTGGCTTTTGGATTCGTTGATTCATGTAGTTTTCTTTGTTTCTATTTTCATTGATCTCTCGAGTTTGTTATTTCTTCTGTATGTTGGGTTTAGGGTCATTTGTTGTTGCGTCTCAATGTTTTAGCTGCAGTGTTTAGATCATTTATTTGTTCCCTTTCTGTTTTTTTTGATGTGGACTTGGACTAAAATCTCTTCAAGACTGCTAAAATATCCACGTTTGCTGTGTTTGTTCTTTTCATTCAGCAGAATATTTTCTTCATCTTTAATTTCTTCTGACCCAATCAACCAGGATGTGTTGTTTCTCCATGGGGTGGGTTTTTTTCTGTAACTAGTTGGATTAGTTTGTGTTCATATTGACTTTATTGCACTGTGGTCTGAGTAGAATCTGGAATATTCTATCCTTTTGTATTGTTGAGGTTCCTTTTGTCCCAGAAGTGTCGATTTGGGAATATAACATGAGGTGCTTGAGAGAAAGTATATTCTTGTGTTGGATATATCTGTAGATCTAATTCCGATTGGTGTATTGTATTGTTTCATTCTGAGTCCTCTGTTTTATTTTTGTCCTGGTTGATCATCCAAAGGGCTCAAATGGGGTGTAACATATCCACTTAGTGTTTTAGGATAATCTGTGTCTTGAGGCCTGCAGAGTATGTTATAAAGGTTGGTGCACCAAGTTTGGTGCATATATAATCACTGTATCTTGATGAAATGCTCATTTAATTAATATGTAGTGGCCTTATTTATCTCTTCTGATTAATTTTACTTTGAATCTATTTGTCTGATATCAGAATAGCAAATCCTGCTTGAATTTTGCTTAGAATATTTTTTCAATCCTTTCACTCTAAGATGTCTGTCCTTGAGGGTGAAATAGGTTTCCTGTAAAGAGCATATAGATGGATTCCATATCCTAATCCATTCTCGCAGTCTATGACTTTTGATGGGGATTAGAACAAGTATAAGGTATATTAGAGATGTGTTTTTTCTTACCTTTTTTTTTTTTTTTTTTTTTTTTTTTTGGTTTTTGAACTGGGTCTACCTGTAGCCCCACACTGTCTGGAACCACTCGTAGACCAGGCTTCAAACTCGCAAAGATCACCTGCCTCTGTCATCCCAAGTGCTAGGATTAAAGGCATGCCCACCACGCCAGGCTTNTTTTTTTTTTTTTATTTGCATTCTTGGTCTAGGTTTGTATTTACTCTGATATGACTTTGTTGCTTTCTCTCTTTAATTGCTTAAGGATAGTTACTCCTTTCCTCTGTTCTTTGGATTGCAAACTGTGAAAGCTAGAAGAATATGGACCAAAGTATCCCCAGAACTAAACGACTTTAGATGACAACCCAGACTACTATACCCAGCAAAAAGATCAATTATAGTTGAAAGAGAAAGAAGAGTGTTCCACGCCATGAACAAGATGAAAGAATACATGTCTAAGAAACCAACACTTCAGAAAATCTTCGAAGGGTTGGTAGAGTTCGGTGTGGATTTATTATGAGCTGTTCCCATGTTGGGTTATTTTGTGTGTGTGTGTCTTTGGCATGTGGATTTGTTTGTTTATTTGTTTCTTTGGGTTCTAGTGCCTCAACGTTGGCTGCACAGACTATAATCACTAATACTGCACCTGCTAGATCCTCTGCAACACCACTCCCCCAGGCTGGGGGTGGAGCTTTGCTATACCCTGTTGGCCAACTCACGTCACAAGCTGGGCACATGCTGGTGTTGTGCTGTGTGCGCATTTGACTCTGCCCACGTTGCACACTGGGATCAGAAGTTTGGAAGGTCCCGGGCAATACCAAGCCTCATGGGACACAAGGGTGCCCAAAGCACCCAGGTGGGCAGGGCTCACCTGGTCTTTTGCAGGCTGTTTTTGTGCAGGACACTGGTGAAGTCTCCTCACTTCATGAGGTGGGTGCATGCTGCTGTTGTGCTGTGTATGCATCTGACTCTTTATTTATGGTTAATTTTTTTAAAAAAAGTTTAGTTTTAGTGGGGCGTGGTGGCACACGCCTTTAATCCTAGCACTTGGGAGGCAGAGGCAGGCGGATCTTTGTGAGTTCAAGGCTAGCCTGGTCTACAGAGTGAGTTCCAGGACAGTTGGAGCCACAGGGAGACCCTGTCTTGAAAAGACAAAAACAAAAAACAAACAAAAAGTTTTATGTGGCTGGAAAGATGGCTCAGCAGTTAAGAGCACTGGCTGTTCTTGCAGAAGACATGGGTTTTGAGTTCAAATCCCAGCACTTACACTGTGGCTAACAACTGTTTATAACTCCAGTTCCAGGGGATCTGATGCCTTCTTCTGTCCTCTAAGGGTACTGCATAACACAGATGCACCTATACACATCCAGGCATAAAACTCACACACATAAAATAAAAATAATGAATAAATAAAAAATTTAAAAGTTCTATTGTGTGTCTGACTTATTTACTAAGGTTTTAAAATAATTTGAAGCATATAATGATGTTAACTTCCTCCATGGAAGACTTACTTTTTATTTTTGACAGATGTCTGTGGGCATTGGCAACATGACTTACCTCAGTCTAACTTCAGAGATGGAGGTCTGTGAAGGTCTAGTTTGGGTTTACCTTTACTTCTGCAGTAGATCCTTTTTGGTTTACACCCAAAATGAGGAGTCTTCATCAATCCTCCCTTCTCTCTATAGACTCTAATTTAGAGTTTACCATCCCTACAGTGGTTCTGTTTAGCATCCTTTCAGAATAACTAAGTGGTCTTAGAGATTAAGGACCCTCAAAACAAGTGAAGCTTAATCCTCTGTGGTCCCCAAATTTCTAGACCACTTTTACTGAAATAGAACTCTTTAAAAAGAAGCCATTATGCTAAGTGAAGCTAACACTGTCTGAGAAAAACAAATGGTGAATGGTTTCCCTCATTTGAGGATGCTAACATCAAATCCCCAGTTGAAAGGCAAACTGAACAACATTATTGTTATATTTCTTTTTACCTGAAAGCAACTATGTTGTTATAATGTAAATCTCTTAATGGGCTCTAGAATCAACCTACCACTTAATTTCAGACTCGTAATTACTGTATATGGGTGGAAGGTATGTATTCATATTTTAGAGTAATATAAAAGTAAAAGGGGGAAATGTGAATTCCTAAACAATTTTGGAATTAACATACAGTTCATTCCCAGAGGTCATAATTTTGATGCATATGTGACAATTATATAGGCATTTGTTGAAGCAATACATAGGGGAGGGGAAAATAACAATGTAAGGACTGGGTTAAAGAATCGAATGATTCGGTTGAACTCTCTCAAAACAACAAGCTTCTGGAGGGAAAACCTTTGGAAAGACTGAGAGAAAGATGCAAGACATGTATGGCAGAAGGCATGAACAGGGCTGGGATGGGGCAGGGAGAGGGGAATGTGTCTAAATTGGACTGAAAGATAATGAATGAAATACACAATTCATCAATAAAAGTATTTTAAAAATAATAACAATATTAATAAGAATTAAAAAAACCTATCAAGTAGAGGAAAAGGTAAAAGTTAGAAGTATAAGAAAGTTTTGGTAAAAGTTATAGAAGAGAACAATGGATTTGGATGAGAAGGAAGTTTGTATGGTAAGATACAGATTGTTCCAAAATAGAAATGGATGGGAGCACTGCTAGAAGAGTAAAGCAGGTGGTGGAAAGATTGTGAAAATTAAATGCAAAGAAAGTGGATATGGTTATAATTAAGGTGATTCTAATGTAAAGGTTATTAAAAATTTTAAGGTCAAAATTCAATACCTAGAAATAAAACTAATACCTGATTTTTTGTTTAAAACAGTAAGGTTTTTTTTTTTTTTNTGAATGTACTGTCTGCATGTAGGTTTGTGCACCTGTGTTGTGTAATGCTGCGGAGGTCAGAAGAGGGTGTGGGATTCTCCTGGAACTGGAGTTCTCCTGGAATTGGAGTTATAGATGGTTCTCAGCCGCCATGTGGATGCTGGGGATTGAACCCAGGTCCTCTGCAAGAGCAGTCGGAGCTCTTAACCGCTAGGCCATCTCTCCAGCCCCCACTCCCAGCGTTTTTACGTGGGTTCTGAGGATTGAACTAAGATCTTCACAGTTGAGGGCACATACTTTATAAACTCATCTATCTCCCCAGTTCTGATTGATTGATTATTATTATTATTACTTGAGACAAGGTCTCCCTGTAGTCCCATTTGGCATGGAACTTGCAATGTAGATCAGTTTGGCCACAGTCTCAGAGAGATCTGCCTGTTTCTGCCTCCTGAGCAGAATTAAGGATTAAAGGTGTTTTACTACCATGCTCAACCTAATTTATTATTCTTCAATATTCTTTTTTCAGCTCTACATTTTTTGTAGTCATTAATTAATACAATTTTCTTTTTCAGAGAATCAAGGCATAATTTCTGCACCTATAAATTGTTATACTATCCTATTTCACTGATTTGTGAGAGTTGGTTAAAATAATCTATATCCTTGGGGGCTGGAAGGGATGGCCTAGCGGTAAGAGCGCTTACCACTCGTGCAGAGAACCCTGGTTCCATCCCCAGCACCCACAAGGCGGCTGAGAACCGTCTGAAACTCCAATTCCAGGAGAACTCCAGTTCCAGGGGAATCTGACACCCTCTTCTGACCTCCGTGGCATTGCACGAAACGGGTGCACAGACTTCATGCAGACAGTACATTCATAAACGTAAAAATAAATAAATAAAATCTAAAAAAAAAATCTATATTCTTTTATTTTGGGGGTGTCTTTTTGAGACAGGGTCTCCCTGTAGCTCCAGCTGGCCTGGAACTCACTCTGTACACCAGGCTGGCGTTGAACTACCTGTCTCTGCCTCCCGAGGGCTAGGATTAAAGGCGTGCGCCACCAACCCTGGCTTCAATAATTTCTATTCTTTATTGTACTGCTTGGAATATGGTAAAAATGTTTGAAATGTTGGCTTTAAAACAGAGAGAAAACGCTGGTTGTGGTGGTGCAAACTTTCGATCTCAGTACTTGAGCGGCAGCGGCAGAGGAAGATGGATCTCTATGAGAAGAGGCTAGCCTGGTGTACATGGGTAATTCCAGGCCAGACGGAGCTACAGGGAGACCTTGTCTCAGAACAAAACCCAAACTATTCAGCCATTTCAGAAGGTATCATGCTCTGACTCCGAGCTTCCTAACCTTGCTCTGTTGTAAACAGCTTGTATGTAGCAGACCTGAAAAACAATGTGGACAAAAATGGAGGGTTCTCAGTCCCAGGAATAAAACTCCACTACCCAGATTTGCACGTGGAGATTAGAAATGTGGGAAGAAAGTGGCGTGGGAGATGGGGGCGTGGTGAGGAGGGCAGAGGAAACTGGCAGGAATGGAAGTAGTTTTAGAGATAATGGGCCAAGCTTGGAGGCAGCCTCGGAGTGTTTGGAAGCTGTCCTCCGTCCTTTGTGTGAAGATGGGAGGGTGAGCGATGTCGATTCTGTGGACAGTGAGCATTTATAAATGGCATGGAAGCCGCTGTAAAAGAACCTGGCCAGAGGGATGGCGTGGGCTGCCCACCTTTGAATGGTGTTGGTCTCAGGCTGTGAACATGACATTTGTGAACAAGATGGCCCAAGGGTAAGAAAGATTTACTGTTTTAAGGGTACTATCACACCACATTCCTTTTTGGATTATGTGTGGGAGAAATAAGGTAATCTAAATGTGAATTGTAATCTCTTGATATCTCTGGCTAGTGGGTCTTACTTTTTTTTTTTCTGACTAGAACATACAGACTTCATGTGACTTCCCTTGTTGAGTGTTGTAAAACAAATTCATAGCTTATTTTGTTCTTCAAAACCTTTTGTTACCGTCCAGGTGTACTCTTGTCTCTTTCAACTTAGTCTAAATTAAAAACTAAAGGATGTGGAAGGTAATCTTAGGAGAGTGCTTTTATCTCTTGACTTCTTTTGTTAGCAGCTGAAACACTGTTTAGGAAACTTAAAAGGGATGCCCAGGAACAAGGGAGAAATCTGACTCTGCTGGTCTGTGTTACCGTCCAGAAGCAAGAGAGAAACCTTTGTAGAAGCAATTGAAGGAATCCAAACTGTCTCAGGGCTAAAGGAAGAAAAGAAAGATGATGTAGAGGCTCAGCTAATGCCCAAGCATATGATGGCAGAACACTTTGTCCTGTCTTCCTAGACCTCATCTCATACCTTCATTCCTCAGACCTAGTCTCTGACTTTATCACTGCTTGAGTAAATCCTTTATAAAGCTGGAACCCCATGTGTTAGTCTGTTTTCTACCAAATGACAAAATATCTGAGAAAAATCAACTCAGGCTTGATTTGACTCATGGTTTCAGAGGTTTCTATCCATGGTTGCTGGGGCTTGTTGCCTTGGCCTGGCTGCTGACACATCATAGTGGGAGCACAGTGGACAAGGCCAGTTGACCTCCTGTCAGCTAGGAAACAGTGTGACCTACTTTCTTCCAGTATTCCCCATGTCCTAAAGTTTCTATCAGCTTCTAATAATGCCACAGACTGGTGACCAAGACCTTAATACACAGGCCTTTGAGAGACATTCCAGACCAAACTACAGCATCCTGGCTCTAGGTGATAGTTGCTAACATCGGTTAATTTTATTTAAGGCAATGTTGCCCAGTGCCAAGGCAAGTTTGCAAGAGGAAGTCAGGAAGATATTATTGGGAAAGTATGTTACAAGTCTAAAAGGCTGGAATTGTTAAATAATTTTCTCATAGAAGCAGTATTGTACATTGTTCTATTGAGGTACTATTTTGCACAGGTGCATTTTGATCCTATTGAATTATTAGTACAATTATTATGACTGTTCTTAAGAATATAGCCACTGTTTATAACATCGTTTCTACAGCAAGATGCTTGTAAAAGTCCTACAATGGACAGACAAAAGAACCTTTGAATGCAAGCTGTTTGTAAGTTGGATTGGCCTGGGTGGGTTAAAAAGGCCCACCCTGTTCTTTAGCTTTAATGTCTGCCTCTGTACAATGCAGGCAAAGTCTTTTATAGTGACAGACAAGCCACACACTCTAAGTTTCAATAAAGATAAAGATAGGCTCCTCGAAGGAGAGCCTTGTCTGCTTTAAGACAGGCCATATTTAATGAAATGTGGCACTAAAGGGGTCTGATTAAATGAGACATTTTGTCTGAAGTTCTCTACTATTATCAGACCATCTGTGTTTACTTTTGTGTGAAAGCAGAAGTTTCAGTCTTGCTTCAGATCAAAAATGGCATTGCTCAGAATGATAAGGGCTGTGAAGACCAAAGAATAAATCAAGATGGGGGATTTATTATTTTTTATTGGTTGCCATTTTCAATGGAGAATAAATGAAACATTAGAATCAAAGAAAAGGTAAAGGGGAGGGTGGTTGGCAGTTGGTCATGTTTTATGTAACACTTGTTTTTCTTTTACATGAGCACATTATACCATCCATCAGGATAAATTAATATGTCTTGGGCCTTTAAAAACTGTAAAAAATAATTTTAATGGTTCCAATAACAGCTCCAGATGAATGCTGGAAAACAGATATTCCAAACTGTCAAATAGCATATGTATTACTTGGCTCTGTTAGAACTGCAAATAAATGCTGCTTTGTATGAAGTTTCCCTGACTGCCAGTGGAAGAACTGTAACACATTTATTGCGAACAAAATTGGAATAGGAATGAGACATGTTACAACAGAATGGCAACTAAGTCCTTCTTGCCAGTTGGACTGAATTAAAATAGCAAATTATTAAGACAATGAACGGTCTTGGTTAAAGGGAGGAATAATTGAATAAAAGAGATTTATAAAAATGAAAGGTTCACACACATAGTATTTATGATACAGAAAGTTTATTTTAAAATAGAATTTTCTTTTCATGTTGGGGAATATATAGAAACTTCAGTATAAATGTGTATGTTAAATGGGGAAAGTCAGATGCACTTCAGACATGAATTTGACTATGAAATATGACTATGGCATAAAAGGTAACTGAAGAGCATTTACAACAAAGAGCAGATTCAACTGCTGTTTACTGCAGGTAAGGGGCTCCAAGATGCTGTCCTGTGTTTGAAAGGGGAGAATCATGTCATTATTTATTGCGGTTAATTGCTGATGTTTGTGAAGAGCACAGTATGTTTCACAACAGGACCGAGTAATCCACTGTGACCTTTTGTGCTATCAAAGTGTTATCAATTAGAAGTTCCTGATTGTAAATTCAGAGGATGCTCAGTGAGTGCCATCAAAAAGAAAGATACTTCTTATGCAATTGGATTTTTTTTTTTTTTTTGGCTCCTTGCCTTTAAATTGAACCCTCTCTAGGGCACTGCCTCCAAATCCACAAAAATGAATGTTTTTCAACTTCAAGGAGTGGTTTTTATAAACAACAGTAGAAATTTCAGAAAAATAGTGCCTATATTTTCCAGATAAACTCCTTTCTTTCTTCTGAGATCTCTGCACTGGCTGACCAACTTCCTGGTCATTTTCTTTCCCAGCTACTTTGTTTTGTTGCTACTAAGTCTGCATGGCATTTGTGAAAGTTGCTAAAGGCTTTCTTTCACTGTGAGTGACTCTTGAAGTATTTGTTGATTATCATTCACTGACCCCCAGACCGGAGTTTTCAGTTCTTAGTCCCCATCCACTGCAGTCTTGGTAAAGGTTAATGCCTCCTTCTTGAAATTCCCTGGTCTTAAGTCTTCCTCTTGTACTGCTCTGCATTTTTCTGCACTATTTTCTCCGTTTGGTTTTAGCTGGCTCTCTCTCTATACCTTTTCATATTCTCTGACTTTGCCATTGCTGAAGGCTAAGTCCTCAGCTCTCTTTCCCTCCTCTAATCCCTTGGCATGCTCATCTATTCCCAACTGTTTCCCAAGCTCTGGGTCCACATTTCCAACGGTGTCAAGCCTTTTCATCAAAATAAAGAACATCAAAATTAAACTTATGGCCTTCCTCTGACCATATTCAGGATACTGTTATTATCTGAGTTATTCCCTTAAGTCTCCCTGCCAGTTTTCATATATATATATATATATATATATATATATAT